>JADRCD010095985.1:0-18146 GCA_019843815.1 Montemys delectorum | reverse complement strand
GTGTGTGTGTGTGTGTGTGTGTGTGTGTGTGTGTGTGTGTGTGTGTGCGCGTGCGCGCTTCTCTTCTCACCTGTCTCAAGACTGAGATCCATGCTTCTGAAGTGAAACAAGAACTTTGTGAATACCCAGGAACCCCTGGCTGTGACATGGCTACTTCTAGTCCTAACAGGGTCATATAGCCTGTTTAGGGAAACAGGTAAGCTCCCCCACCCCCACCCACCCACACTTTGCTTTAGCAAATAAGGTCAGGCCTAAAGGTGCTTGCCACTAAACTGAGGACTTGGGTTCAATCGCTGGAACTCACATAGTCGTTTTGACCTCCACCTGTGCTCTGTGGCACAACCCCTACTATACAAATAAATATAATAAGATGCTTTCTATAAAGAAAGGGCAGAGTTAGATTGTCTGGAGGATGGTCCTCATTATCTGTGAAGGTTGCTGAGAGCTGGGGATCCAAGCTCAGTGGGCAGTGAGTGTTCTTGCCTAACATGCAGGAAGCCCTGGGTTCTGTCTACAGCATGGCTTATAAGAGGCATGGTGGAGTATGCTTGTAATTCAAATACTTGGGAGGTAGAAGCAGGAAGATCAGGAATTTAAGATCAGGTATCCCCTGGATTACCCGAGACACTTTGGACAAATAAACAAACAAACAAACAAATAAATAAATAAAAATAGGAGTGGGCAGGCCAGATGGCTCAGCAGGTAAAGTTGCTTGCTATCCAGTCTAATATGAGTTCAATCCCTTGAACCCACTAGGTAAGAGAACCAACTCCCACAAATCCCTGACCCCCGCTAAATTGATGTCAAACTATTTTTTTAAGGTTTATTTATTTATATGAGTATACCGTTGCTGTCTTCAGACACACCAGAAGAGGGCATCAGATCCCATTACAGATGGTTGTGAGCCACCATGTGGTTGCTGAGAATTGAACTCAGAACCTGTGGAAGAGCAGTCAGTGCTCTTAACGAGAGCCATCTCACCAGCCCAATATAAAACTATTTTTAAAAGAATTGCCCAGCAAGTTAGAAGCCTTGTCTTAAAAAACAAAATCAGCATTAACAACATTAATAATAAAACCCTTCACTAACAACAAAAGCTCTCAAGCTCTTGCTCTCTCTCTTGCTCTTGCTCTCTCTCTTGCTCCCTCTCTCCCCCTCCTTTCCCCCTCTCCACATGGCTATGGCCAACCTCTACTTTTCTACCTTCTCTCTCTCTCTGTTTTATATAATAAAGCTCTAAAACCAAAAGAATGAATAAATAAACAACAAAACAGAATATTCAGTAGTTAGAGCCCCAAACTATCTTCGTATTTTGGTATGGAGGGGAAGGACGGGCAGGATGATGCGAGTGTCTTGGTAGCACAGTCTGGGAGGTAGGGAGCTATTGAGTTCATTGACAATTGTGACCCTTCCCCCTCACCCCAAACTCCAGAACTTGGGGCACTGACAGCAGCTTCTCGAATAAGGAAGGACCTTAGGGATGTGCACAGCTGTGCTGGGGCAGTTGCACATGTGTGTGTTAAGTTGGGAAAGCACCATGTATTCCTGTGTGCTAGGGAAGCTCAGGCTACTGGGACATGTCCCATCACTGTCCCCTATGAGGTACGTGTGGTCATCCTGGAGGTCTGTATCAGTGGAAACTGTACCTACACTGTTGATGCCAATTAGGCTGAAGTTGCCTATGTGTGTGTGTGTGTATGCATGCATGAATATATGCATACATGGGCCAGAGAGAATGGCAGGTATTCTCATCAGCTCACTGATCTACACCTAGCCTTTGCTGTAGGTGCTGCGGGTTTCATCTCAGGTCCTTACATTTGCACAGCATGTGCTCCTGCCCACTATCCCCATCTTCCCAGCCACAAGCAAAGATCATGATCAGTGGGCCTGGATGTAGTCTACACATAACCAGCATTTGAGTGCAGTCCCTCAAAGCTTTTATATTTTTTGTATTTTCAGACAGGGTCTCTATATATAGTCCTGGCTGTCCTGGAACTCAATATACCCACTAGCCTCAGACTTGAGAGATTTGCCCGTCTCTGCCACCTGAGTGCTGTGATTAAAGGCACTCACCATGCTTCGCTAAGTTTTATGAAACTTCAGCCCTCACTTGATGTCTTTTGTTATTTTGTTGAAATCAGAGGTAGGAACCGCAAAACACCTCTATTACAGGTAGCTATCTCTGGGGATAACGTGTGTATGTAACTGAACCATGATATGGACTAGATAGATACTTGGTGCACATAACACTGCTTTTGCTTTGTTGGGGATGGAACCCAGGGCCAGAAGTGTGATAGACAGGTGTTCTACCACTGAGCCACACACACCCTCAAGCTTCCCTAGGAAGTTCTTTATACAGAGAACACCCTCATTCTCTGCTTTGTAAGGAGCATTCATTCATTCATCCTTTATCTGACCCACAAAGCCAAGCAACCTTGAATCTCATGCAAGGATTTTCTTGCATGAGAAAGCTTTTCTAGCTCACACTGGGAATGAGAAGGTAGTGGGTACACAGGGTTTGCTCAAAGGCCTGTAGTAGGACTATGGCAGCCAGATAAAGGGAAAGGCTGGGGCTGTGTGAGGTGTACATTGAATAGGCAACCAGTGCACCCCTTTTCCCTTGCCAGTCAGTAGGTAAGGAAGGGATCAGTACTTGGCTGGCTGTGCAACAGAAGCAAGATGGGTGTTAGGCTCTAGAGAAACCGGGAGGAAAGCAGAGATTAGTAGTGAAGGGCATGCCTCAGGACTAGTCACTGTCAGAACTCAGGAGGGCAGACAGGCCATGCCAGGAAAGGCTTCATCTAGATGCCTAGGTCCTGTTCTGTTCTATAGCAGGGTGTGTTTGGAACAGCCTTCCGTGGGGTAGGGTGGATGCTCTAGAGTTCACTGCATTGTTCATGCTTGAAATACCTAGCTCCCAGGGCTGCACTGCCCACCACTGTCCCAAGAGAAAAAAAAGGAGCCATCAAAGTTGTCTCTTCTTTATAAACACAAGTACATAATGTTTATTTGAAATTCCAATTTATTACAAGTCTACCCTTTACTGTGGCCCTTCCTCCTTTTAAGACAATTTAAAAATCCACCATGCCGGTAGATGTCACTGCAATGGGAACACCAGCTTTCTGCTAAAACACCAACATCTAGGGTAGGAAGCAGGGAGGCAGTGGTGCCAGGGATCACAGCAAGAGCGTTAGCGCTAACCTCAACCAAGCCTGCAGGAGGGAGCGGAAAGGAAGTCTTCCTCACGAACTGCACAGGGCCACACCCAGAGCCACGGCAAGGCTTTCCCTCAGGCCTGGGAACGGTGAGCTTCCAGACCCAGTAGACTTCTTTTTCCTTACAAGAGCTGAGGGACTCACATTTTCCAAATTCAAAATTGATGGAAAAGAAAATTAAACCCTGTCTTATACTTTTATCAAAATCTGTCGTAAAAGGGAAAGCAGACTACAAACTTTTGCCTAAATACAACACGAGGCTAGACTGGCTATGAAGGGCAGAGCTGCCCTCCCCACCCGCTCCAGATGCTGACACAATTACTGTCCACTCCACTAGGAGAAGCCCTCGGAAGGAGCACTAGGTCTGCAGAGTGGGCCCTGGAGGAACAGGCACTCACAGGCAGGCAGAGTGCCACCAGGGCAGAAAGGGGGCTCTAACTCCAGATCCTGCTGCCCGCTGGCCTCTTTGAGGGTAGTAAAGCGAACACATATCATAGAAACTGTACTGTACATGTGCCAAAGCAAGATGACAAGTATTTTACAAGATGTTCTTTATACAATATCACTGCGGAAACAAGCAACTTTAATAACTACAAAAGTCAATTTAAAAAATTAAACATTTTAACTTCTTCCTGCTCTTTTTCCGGCTCCCTAAGGGCTTGTCTGGTTTGTGGGTGGGCTGGGCTCCAACACCCCTCTGGCCAGAGCCATTAACCCAGGTCATAGCATGATTGGAAGCAGGACTCCAGTCTATGGGAAGTGCCTTAGTTTGCTTTGTTTTTTTATGAGGCGGAGAGCTGGGTGAGGGCGGGGAAGGGCTGTCAAAATGGAGAGAGTCCTCAGGAACAGCTCCAGAAAATGTCTCTCTATTCTGCCACGATCAACTCAAAGCCCACACTGTCCCAAGATGCTGGTGAACACAGAATTCTGTATGGCACTCGCTGATACTGTCACCTGAGAGGGAGGAGGAGGAAGAGACAGTGCGGATGTAAAGAAATAGGGCTGTGTATAAATATAAATTCAAATGATCCACACCTCACCCAGCGTGGCCAGATGGCGCTCCTTCCTACCGAGGGCACGGCACCCTCGTTGAGACCGGGGGCTTGGCACTGCTGTAATGAGGAGGAGGAAGAGGAGCAGGAGGAGGAGGAGGAGGAGAAGGAGAGCAGGGCAGAGCTCACAGGAGAAGCCATATCTAAGCTTCTCCAACCCTCCAAACTCAGGGGGAAGCCCACTTCTGCTGCTAGCTTTTCTGGAAAGGTTCATCAGGCTAGCATGATGCTCCCTCCCTAAGAGCTTGGCTTTGCTTGAGAAAGGCCCCATGGGGAACTGCAGAAGCCCAAGCTTGGCATGACAGGCATTTCTGGATGCCTCAGTCACCACTTCTTTAAATTCTCCCAGCTTTCTTGCCTCCCCCAAACCCTTGGAGGTCTCTTCCTGTCCCCCCCTCCTCAGCTCCCTCACTAGGGCCCTGCCTCTTTACTTCTTCTGTCTCCGTCCCCTGGACTGTCCAACAGACTCTGAGTCACTGTCCCCTTCATCATCAGCGAGCCTATCAGGAAACTTCCTGCGTTTCCTGCGTACATAGGGGTGGCCCGGGAGGTGTTTTTGCAGCAGAGCCAGCAAACACTGCTCTGTCTTCTCCATGCAACTCAGCACGTGGCTGCCGCGGCAGTTATACAGCTCAGCATTGGCAAACACTTGTTTCATGTCAGTGAGGAACTCTTGCACAGATCGGTAGTTCCCGCATGAGCATTTGTTCTGTATGGTCTGGAAGTCCATGGGGTGCTCGATCACATCGTAGTAGTCCTCAGCCTCGTCTCTGGTTACAGGCTCCCTGTAGGGAAACACCAACTGAGGAACTCGCCCAGGCCAGAGAAGCACTAGCCTAGGATAGACCAAGATGAGCCAGGAGACAAAGTGTGCTCCTCCCCTTTCAGGGGTTGTGACTCCCCATTCCCTTGCCAGGATTGTCTCAAAAAGAAGGGGGCAGAGTAGTGGAGAGGCGGGCACTCACCGGAAGGGCCAGCTGAATCGGTACTTCACCAGTTTATGAAGGATCTCTTCACACTTTTGTAGCTCCAGACTCTGCCTCCTCGAGCTACGCTTGGTCTGAAGTACCTAGTGCCAGAGGAAGCCGAGTGCCAGTCATTATAGGATTTAAAAAGTAGAAGAGTAGACAGGACACACAGACAGATGCATATACACCCCCCCAGACAGTTCATCATTCCCTTGGGCATCATGGCTAGGTGATACTCAAGGCAGGTGACGCTCTCAAGTCAGAAAGTGGTTAAAGCAGGAGAGGCGAAGCAGCAGGTGCTCATCAACAGAACAGATAGAGGGGTGGCTGGAGAGAGTTAACCCTGTGAGATGGATCCAGGATTACGGACATAAATGAGCAATGGCAAAAAGCAGCCACTGACCCCAGCAGCCAGCCTTGTGGAACACAATGTATGTTTAGGAAGAAAATCAAAAAAAACGAGTGTAGCACCAGTCCTCAGCTGACTGCAGGAGGAGGTGGTTGGTTACAGAGAGAGGGGGTGGGGCACCCTTCCAGGCAGCCACAACTGGGTGGAACTCCAGTAGTAGGAACCTCACACAAAGCACTGGCAACTTTAAAGACTGATCTCTCCTTAATGGCTTCTTTCATGTCCTCAAGCCCAAACTGAATTGTAAAGACAAGCCAGCTCCTGAGAGTTTCCTTCTGTTCAAGCTCAAGCCAGACCTAAACTACTAAAGTGACACTGCGATCAACAGAGGAGCAGGGCAATGTCCTAACAACTGTGGCTAAAGCAGCAGTTAGTGGCTCTGGCATTGCTGGCATTCCCACAGGGAGGCCCACCCCTCTGGGCCCACCAGAGACACATGGATACTATTTTAAAGTCCCTAACGAGCTGCAGGCTGCTGCTAACTAGGGGAGACTGTCTGCAGGCTAGGCAGGATGCCGGGCATAGCTGCTCCTAGAGGGCCTGCTGCCTAGTCTACCCAGAGCCTATCCATCTGCTGCCTCAGCCCCCAACCCAAGGGGAGGGGAAGGGAGGGGAGGCTCCCACCTGTTGCCTTGTCAATTCCCCATTGTGGACTAGAACATAAAGAATACAAGGACTAGAGGAGCTAAGTGACTCTTACCAGATCATCGACCTCTGGGTCATCCTTTGGCCGTGACCTTCTGGCAGGATGTGACTTCTTACCCGGTGGTCGGCCTGGCCTTGCTGCAGGGATGACACTCTGCTTGCCTCGAATGGTCTTCCGAGGTCTCACTGAAATGAAACACGGGCTCAGAGCACAGCAAAGGGATGGGTGGCGCATGGTGTGTATATGACAGGGGAGGGACGAAACCACCAGAGCAAGCAGGCAGTGACTCTCTGGGGCTGCAGAAGGAAGGCCAGGTCCCAGCACTTCTACTCTGTCTCTACTTGGTTCAGCTATATTCAAGACAAGGTTTTTGCAGGAGTCAACTGTCAAGTAACTCAGTAGGAAACATGTTTGCCAACACGGCAGTATGGCTCTCCTACAGCCCAGATTTAGCCCAAAAGAATGCACACACTTTCGTGTGCAAGGGAATCCAACATTGCCTTGCAATTTCCAGTTACCCTATTCCCCTTACCCAGTGTTTTGAGGGGAAAGCTCCCTCACACAATGGCCCACAACATTCTGCAAATCCAAGTCAGCTTTCTCATGCTTCTGAACACTAAGATGGTAGGTGAAGACTCTTCCCTAAGAGCCCTGCCTGGAATCTCTGAAGAGAATGAACTTGAAGGCATGTAGACTACGCATGTCACTGGTTGGCGACAGGTGCTCAGGACAGGCAAACCAACATTCCTTGGGATGCCCTTGGGAACATTCTCTGCAAGGATTAGCTCAAAGCTGCTTCTCCACTAAACCATTTCCACAACCTTTCCTTACTAATACCCTGAGTGGGGGGAGATGACATTTGGGCAGAGAATGTGCTCAGAGAAGCAGCCATGTGGAGAACCAATGAACGATGCTTCCCATTCTATTTCTGGACCATGCTAACCCTTCAGTGGCTATTTTAAGGCTTCCAGCTTCAGACAAGGTTCATTAGGAAGAAGCTGAGGCTCAAGTCCTAGGCTTGAAACTGCACAAGGGAAAGGCTGAATTCAGGCACCAAGTATTTCCTAGATCCCTGGGTGATCCCCAGGAACCCAGCGAGAGAGAACAACTGCCTCCGTGGAACAGAGGTGGGAAGCAGTCACTAGCATGAAAACAAACACAATCAGCAGGCTGTTGCATCCAGCTGTCTGCAGACAGTGTGCACACTACAGATCATTATGAGGAAGCTCTTCATGGCACAGGCTGGCCCTGAATGCCTGAAGTCCTAAGTAGTGAACCAACAGTCTAGTGTGGTGGCATGTATCAGCAATCCCACCAATGGGGAGGTGTTCCAGGACAGCTTTGAAAATATACCTTTAGTCAGAGCATTTAGAAGGCCTAGGACAGGCAGCTATCTGTGAAATCCGAGGCCAGCCTGACCTACACTGCAAGTTCCAGGAAAGCCACGGTGAGTTCCTGTCTCAAAACAGAGTCTGAGATGGGAAAGGTGATCATTCAATTGCTGTGCAGTGTGAGGGAGGAAGGTAAATTTGGACAGGCACAGAGGTCAGAACACATGGGATGCACCACTGTAGTAGGAACCGGCCACAGCAAACATCTGCTTTCTTCTTACAGCATGGATAATGCTTCAGAGCTGTGAGACCTGTGCTCTATTTTCTACTGGCCTCCAAAGAGGATACCACTGAAAAGATGGCTGGAGCCACTGGTTTTATCAAACACAACACGAATATTCTCAGCATCCCTATGACTGAACCACAGGAAAGCCAGCTTTCCTTTTCCAAACGTGGAAAGCTAGAGATATGCACACATTGGGGGACATTAAGAGAAGCAGAAGTCGATGAATCCAGCCCTGGACCATAGGCCAAAGACTTCTCTGGCCACTGTCACTATGCACAGATGGGGCTAGACCAGAAACCTTGTTATAAACATGCGTGAACCCCACTAAATCTTAGAGCAAGTGCTCTGCTGTGGGCTGATGCTCTGAGAACTACTCTACCTTCTCCCTGACAGCTTAAAAATAGATTTTATTTTTAATTATGTTTCTGTGTGAACCAGTGTGTATATGTGCACATGAATGAAGGTGCCCAGAGTCTAGATAAAGGTCTTAGATCCCTAGAATTAGAGTGTCAGGCAGTTGTGAGCTGTCCAACATGGATACTGGAAAGTGAACACTGATCCTATGGTAGAGCAGTATAGATTCTTAAGTGGTGATCCACCTCTCCACCCAGCCCATCTTGAAAGCCAATATAAACACATGGCTTTACCCATGGCCCTGAGAGAAGAGGAAGACAGCAAAATGGCAAGGCTGAATTTCTCTTGCCAGCCAAGCTTCTCTGGTCAGTGTGAGAGACCGAGGCAACTATGCCATACTAGACACTTACACCGCAAACCAGCCACTTCATAATCCTCTTCTTCCTCCTCCTCCTCCTCCTCCTCCTCCTCCTCTTCACCACTCTCATCACCCTCGCTGTCCTCAGAGGTAGACTCTTCAGTGTAATTCCTATGGGAAGGAAAAGCCAAGTAGAGACATGGTTTTAGTTTAGTCCAGGACGGCTTACAGAGAGCTAAAACCCCTTAGATCTCTACAGCATTTCTATTCATGAACCAGACTGAGCTGACAGTAAGGGGAGAGACCTAGAGGTCAGTTCTACTGTGCTTTCAGCAGTATGCCTCCCTGTCCTAAGCCTAAAAGGGTTTAAGGGACACCAATGGAGGAAGGGGACCAAGAACAAAATACAACCTCTATTTCCTCTCACAAACAGTATAAACCACTATTACTTTTGTCTCACAAAAGCCAGATAAGGTAACATTTTAGACACCAAAGCTGCCCAACTCTGGAGTATACTTCGAGGACTAAGAGGCCAGCAGGTGTTACTGCACACCTAGATGGCTCTCTTCCAGGAGCGGAGACAGCTTGCAGATGACTACACAACAAAGCAACTAATCCCAGTTCAGAACAGCTGGTCCAAAACCCTACTTCAGAGCAGCACGCCGCGCGTCCCCACAAGAGGACACTGTAATGGAGGCAGAGGGAGAACTAACCCAGCACGGCTGTTAAGGTGTGGTTGGAATCAAGCAGCTCTGCCCTTTCCCATCCCCATGTCAATGTAAGAAGCAATGACAGTTAACTGGGAAAGTATTAGTGCCTTCAAGGGGCTGGTTTGGCTATACTGACACAGGAGAAACCATGTCCAAATAGACAGCAGGGGAAGGAAGCTAAGCATGAGGAGAGAAAGAAGGCAATGATTTGGCTGCAGATATTCAGTAGTGATTGCCCGTAGAAGCAGCTATAAAGTAAGCAATGAGGTAAATTTAAAGGCAGGAAAAGATGTTATTGCTACCTGAGAATAAAGTGTATCAACGGGCTTCTCTAGCTCAGAATTAAAACAGTAGCAGCTCTTCCAGTTAATTCCTAACACCTACAAAGACGCTCACAACAATCTCTAACTTGGCTTTCAGAGGATCCAGTGCCCTCTTCTGGCCTCTATAGGCACCAGGCACACATATAGTGCATAGACATAGATTCAGGTAAAATGCCCACACACATTTACACACGTAAAACAAAATGAAAAGTTAAATGTGGTGTGTATGTGTGTGAGCAAGTGTGCATGCATGTGTCCATAAGAGTCAGCTTGATCATGGTAGTGCAGCACTCCTGAGGCAGAGGCAGGAGGATCTCTGAGTTCAAAGACTACACAAAGGAAGCCTGTTTGAAAGATCAAAACAAAAGAGGGAGGGAACAGGGCTAACAGTGAAAAGCAGAAATGACAACACTAAACAAAATCAAATGATTCAGCAGTTAGAGCACTTGTTGCTCTTGCAGAACCAGGGTTCAATTCCCATCACCCACATGATAGCCTGTGACCACCACAACTCCATTTCCAGGGGATCCAATACACTTTTCTCACCTCCACAGGTAAGACATCGACATTACTTATATACACACACACTCAGGCAAAATATTCATACACATAAAGAAGTAAAATTAAAATGAAACCACCCCCCCCACACACACACCCTAAACCAAAGTCATATGATAGCATCTAAGCTCCTCTATCCATACCACAAATGACCAAGCTTTGCACCTAAATAAGCTTAAAGCTCTTTGGAAACGCTCAGTTTTGAGAAACTGAAACTAATTTTCCAATGAAGTTATCTAATGGTCTCATATAGCTCAGAAAGTCTTTGAACTGCTTTGTAACCAAGGATGATCAGAACTCCTGATCTTCCTGCCTCCACCTTCCTAGTGTTTGGGATAACAAACTTGCACCACCATGTCTGACTTCTGTAGTGCTGGGGATCAAATCTGGGCCTTTATACATGCTAAGTGAACATTAACCAGATTCCCAGCCCCCAACTTACTTTTAAAAACTTCTCACCTGCCACGGGAATTGCGCCTGGCAGTAGGAGGCTGGCAAGCTGGACACTGCCACTCACCATCTGGTACTTCATAGAGGGCTGGCCTCAGACAGAACAGGTGGAAGGCTTTATTACACTCATCACACAGGATCAGCTTGTCATCCTCACCTGCAAAGACAGGCACACACAGCACTGTTGGCAGCACAACAAAACAAACAGTGCAGCACAGCACTTCTCTCTCCCCCTTTTATTTACGTCCACGTGGATCTGTGGGAATGTGTGCCATGTGTGTCAGAGAGTCTGTGACGCCAGAGAGAGCACTGGATCCCCTGGAGTTGGAGTTACAAACTGCCCACCAAGGGTCCTCCAGAGCAGCAGCACCACTCCAGATCCTTTGTCTTTCTCTCAGTGTATAGCCCACACTGGCCTGGAATTTGGGGAGCTCCTCCTGCCCCTGCCTCCCAAGTGATGGGATCACGGTACATCCCACCACACTCAGCTGCTTCTGTGTGTTCACATGGAGGCTAGAGGCTGACATTAGTTATTGTATTTGACAGCTTTCCAGTTCAGCATACTGAGTCTCTCACTGGAATCCAGAGCTAGACATTGGTTCTGTAAACCCCCAGTCTCCACCTCCATGTGGGTGCAGCAATGGGACTATCATCCTCATGCTTGTGTGCAAGTATTGTACCAACTACAACATCTTTGCTGCTTGCTCTTTAAAAAATGCATCTATTTTCTGAAAATTGGACAATTGAGAGAGTTCCTAACTTATCTCCTCTGAACAACCGAGAACCAGGACCGTTAATAGTCACTGGTCAAGGTTACATACTCCTTTAATCCTAACATCGAAAACGCAGAAGCAGGGAGGTATTTTTGAATTTCAGTCTAGCTAGAGTTACACGAAACTCTAACTCAAAATTAGTAAGTAAATAAATATATAAACCATGTTTAATTGTACAGGTATTTTAACTAAAAGGCAGCAAAAAGAAAAAAAAAAAATCAATGGCTGGAGACTCTGCTGCTCTTCTTGGACCCCAAAACTCTTCCACAGATGTCTGCACGGGTCTGCTGTGATCTGGTTTCTCCACAGTTGACAGTACACTATATGAACTTCATCTGATTCACTTCCTTTTCTAACTATCAGTCTGGTCGGTTTTACAGCAACCAAGTCTACATAGTGCCTCACACTTTGGAAACTGAGCCCTAAGCGAATTCATAAGACGGACTTAGTCAAGGAGAAGTAAAAACATTTCCAAATGCTCTGCTCTGGACTCCAGGCTATAGACTGAGGTCTGGGTGTGCAATGTGCAAAGGCTGCCCCCTGCTGGAAGCACCTACTTCACCTCACAGGTGACAAATGCACTTAGGTTCCTGAGGGATTATAGCTTTTAGATTAACTAACTTGCTCCTGAATACTGAGTAGCTGCTCCAGTCAGACACTGCAGATGTTCACATGTGCATAGTCACCAGCATGAAAGCACAAGGAGGAAACCAGCCTGACCACGGTTTGACTGTGCAGACAGGAGAGGGACTAAACGATGTACAAAATACTCCTTCAGAAGGTGGGTTGTGGTGATTCACTCCTTGTGGTGGTCCACTTGGGAGAAAGAGGCAGTCAGTCTGATCTACAGAGCAAGTTCCAGGACAGCCAAGGCTACACTGAGAAGAAACTTTGAGTGGAAAGCCTAGCCCCAAACAGCCAACGAGCAGCTCTTCTCAATGCCCACCTTTCTTCCGACACACTTTGCATCTAGCGTTTTCTGCGGACATATCCCACTTGATGCATGCATCAAGCATCCCAAGTAGAACGTGCATTCTGGAAAAGGTCTGTGCCTCACGGATTGCTGTTTTCCATTTTTCCAGTGCAGAGGCAACCTAAAGCAGCAAATAAAACAGCCTGGTATTATGACCATGACCTCAAAGATTAGAAAGGGCTAAGAATGGGTAAAGACAGAATTCAGAGAATATTTGCCTTCTAGAGTTTCATTAAAACCCACCGTCAAGGCTTCAAAGGATAAAACCAAGCATGGCAGAGGTCACACTAAAACTAAGCATAGAGTAGGGTTGAGAAGCAACATGTCTCTTCCAGTGAGATCAGTATTTAGAATCGGTGTCATTTAGAAGTAGGAATAAACAGCACCATGCAATATCAATGTATAGCCTACAAAACTTTGGCAAATGAGTCATCCATTTGAACCTCAGATACGGTAAGTCTTATCCATAAAATTGATGTACCTGGTATAAGGTTTTCCTCACCAGCCTTTAAAGTGTAAATTCTCAAGTCCCAAGGGTTGTCCAATTAACTATGGACATTCATCACCAGTATATGCTTTGCACCTCCCCTTACATCACCAGGAAATGCAATTTAAATTAGAACTAGCCATAGTTAGAATGAAGAAGGGTACGATTAGAATTTGGGTGGTAAACATGACATTTTCTCCCTATAAAGTAGGTATTTGATATCAATGAGATGGCCTAGTAGACACCTTATTTTGTTAGAACAAGTCTTGAAACTTGGAATGCTTACGGTGAGCCTCTGGTTAGGAAGTGGAACAGAATTCAGGAAGGAGCTTACATGTCAAACCACACCACTGCCCCTTGGCTTAACACTAGAAAGGCAGCTATCCTCACTGTGGAAGGGACAGAAGGCTGCACAAGAGTCTTCTACAAAATAGCATTCAAAATGGAAAGCTTTGCTGCTCTGACAGAACAAGCCATTAAGGGACTGCTACATGAAAGATCCATGAGGTACCTGCACTAGAAAGACAGGCAAATTCATCTTCTTAAATATTATATAGTACCGCTGGGCAGTGGTGGCTCATGCCTTTAATCCAAGCACTTGGAAGGCAGAGGCAGGTGGATTTCCAAGTTCGAGGCCAGCCTGGGCAATGCAGAGAAACCCTGTCTCGAAAAACCAAAAAAAACCCAAAACAACAACAACAACAACAAAACAAAAACAAAAACAAAAAAAAAAAACCCAAAAGAACAAAAATTACACAGTACTTCATAAATATGCACAATTATTAAGTGTTAATAAACTTTTAGAGTATTTAAATAGGGCCAGAGATGGCTAGGTGATTAAGAGCACTTGCTGCTCTTGCAGAGGACCTGGGTTTAGTTCCCAGTACCCACATGGTGGTTTTTAAGAATCTGTACCTCCAGTTCAGAGGATCCAACATCCTTCCTCTTCTTACCTCTATGGGCACCAAAACCACACATGCTACATACATATACACATGTATATGCAGGCAAGCCACTCATATGCATAAACTAAGTCTAGTCAGGTTGTAGTGGTTCACGCCTTTAATCTTAGCACTGAAGAGGCAGAGGCAGGAGGATCTCTGAGTTCAAAGCTAGCGTGATCTACACAGCAAATTCTAGGACAGCCAAGGCCACACCAAGAAACTCTGCTATAAATACACAAATGAATAAATGAATGAATGAATGAATGGCTAAATAACTAACCAACTAACTAAATAAACTGTATTTAAAGAGGGGGGATACTAGCTACTCTGACTTGATTACTATACAGACTGTGCATATACTGAGTTATACTGCATTACTAATAAATTTATACAACTAAAATAATAAAGAAAAGTTAAGCCAGGTCTGGAAGCTTATATAAGGCATGTAAGTCCTTGTGCTCACAGATAAGCATTAGGGAGCTTGGAATGATAAACACATGAGGTTTCTACTCCAAAGGAAGGGATGTTATCCCCTAGTCTGCTGGGAGCAGACATACATCTACGCCTCCAGTTCAGTCTCCAGCACCCACATCAGGCAATGGACAACTACCTCTAACTCTAGTTCCAGGGGAGCTGATGCTTTCTTCTGGCTTTTTTGAGACCATTGTATGCACATGGTACACACATAGACAAGCAGGGACATACATATCAACATAGGTGAAAATAAACACTATTTTTATTAAAAACTCAGTATGTATTACGACAAAAAGAACTGAAGAAAGGATCTCATAGATCCAAAGAAACTGGAGCCTAGATGAGACTGACAAAAACTCATGTAGCAGCCTGGTCCTGGCCAACGAAACTCTGGCCCTTGTTAAGTGGAAACTTTCAAAGCAGAGGACAGTGGAAAATTTTGAGCTGTGGCAAAGCTGACCTTTGGTAGGAGCTGCAGGGCAGGATACTGCTAGAACAGAACACAGCAGAACCACTCAGCAAGCAGACTAACTGATTTTTCCAAGAAGCTCTCCACTTGTGCACTCTGTCTGGGGCTTACATTTATTTCAGCTCAAAGTTTAGTACACTAAGGGACCTTAATGGGACTTCATTACCTGTTGGTCCTCAGTAAGAAGAAAATGTCACAGGAAAAATAAATAGCAAGGAAAGAGCCTTTCCAAGAGCTTTCCAATAAAAGCCCGGACACAGCTGGTTAAAGGGCAGCGTGGCTCACAGGGAACAGGCAATCACCATCAAGCCCAACAATCACATCTATCTGTAAGACCTACATGATGGCCGGGCGGTGGTGGCGCACGCCTTTAATCCCAGCACTCAGGAGGCAGAGGCAGGTGGATTTCTGAGTTCGAGGTCAGCCTGGTCTACAGAGTGAGTTCCAGGACAGCCAGGGCTACACAGAGAAACCCAGTTTCAAAAACAAACAAACAAACAAACAAACAGACCTACATGATGAAATGACTGACTCCTGCAAGTTGTCCTCTGATCCCCACTTGCTGTGGCACACAACTATGTGTAACTTGCATACACATAAAACAAAAACTGAGTTAAAAACAAAACCCATGTAGCACTTAGTAAAACAGCTTCTCATTAAATATGTACAATGAACTTCAAAGTGTGTTTAAAAAAGGAATGCTAGCTACACTGATTTTATCAGTTTACACACTGCACAGACTGAATTATCATACTGTACTCATGAATTTATACAAGCAAAATAATAAAAAAGTTTAAGCTAGGTCTCTAACCTCAGCACTTGAGAGCCTGAGGCAGGCGCTGTTTCAGGGATCATCTATATTATCTGGATGCTAAAAGCCATTAAAAGGAACCCATGAAGGACTGTCCCAGTAAAATACAGACATTGGTGTGAAGTCCCATTGTGTCTTCAGCCTTACTCCAAATGATCCTCCCTGAATCATATGCCACTGTGGTCTAAGGAAAGTAAGGAGAAACACAACTGTGCACGAACTCTTGAGGTGTTTTAGTAAGAGCAGGAGACTTACTCTTAAGCATTTTTGCTAGCAATCACATATGCACACATAAAAGGGATTGTTGGACCAGCCAGAACTGGAGTTATAGACAGTTGTGAGCTGCCCTGTGGGTGCTGGAAATCGAACCCAGGTCCTCTGCAAGAGCAGTCAATGCTCTCAACTGCCTGGCTATCTTTGCAGCCCCCAGGGAGGAAACTATCTGCCTGTAGTGGTGCTTGCCTATGCATCAGTTGGGAGGTGCAAGTAAAAGGACTCAGGAGTTCAAATCCAGCTGGGGCTACATTAAGACCCTGGATTAAAACAAAACAAAAGGCCAGGTATGGTGACCCACACCTTTAGCTTAGAACTCTGGTTCTAGGCCAGTCTGGTTTACACAGAGTTCCAGGCAGCACAGTGAAAGCACTGGCTACAACATAAACAATAGAAAACTAGATGGATTTGTCTGACAGTGAGACATGTGCCATTTTAATCAGCACTTGAGGGTGCTTCAGAACCCAGCCCCCACACCTACTGCTAGTTAGCTCTGACACCCTGGCACCCTCCACAAGTTGGCCACTCCTTCCCATCAGCACAGATGGCCTAGACTCACAATGGCTTCAATTTTTTTTTTTCCTTTTGAGTTTCTACATAACCCTGGCTGTCCTAGCCTTGAACTCAGAGACCTGAGTGCCTGCTGAGATTAAAGACCTGCCACCCCAGCTAGGGGGACTGAGTTCTAAGATGGTGTGAAAGGGATACTCGTTTAGTAGAAACCCCAGGTAGGTCCATCCTTTCTGAGATAGCAATGACATGCTGACACAAGAGCAATCCTCTCTGGTAAAGCTGAGACCAGAACATGGAGCCACAGCAGAAGCTGGCTACTAGGGGAAGGACTGGGACTTTGCAGCATATTGTAAAGTTAAATGTTGCTGTGCCTGCCACAGGACAAGCATGTTCAGTGTACTTTCTACCTTAAGATATGTTCAACACACAGGTGTTCACTAGAAACAAGTAACTCTACTACAGGCAGCGGCTCTACTTCTTAGTCTAACATTCAAAGAAGTTCCCTAAATCAAGAACCCAGTACTTCCTTCCGGTCCCTCTGGGCTGGTATCCTTAGCAGACCTTGGACGCAAGCTCTGCAGCCAGTCCCACAACGCCCAGAAGAAGCTCCACTCCCAGGTACTCTGACACGTTCAGGATCAGAGATGAGGAGGAACCAACATCTGTCCCAACACTGGGAGTAACTGGAACCAGCAGGACCAGGCACACAGGAACTCCAATACCCCAGTGAATCGGGTTCCTTCCGGTCTCTCTGGGCTGGTGTCCTGAGCAGACCTTGGATGCAAGCTCTACAGCCAGTCCTACAACACCCAGAGGAAGCTCCACTTCCAGGCGCTTTAACAAGCCCAGGATCACAAGATCCCAGAATCACAGGATCAGAGACAGCTTAACTCTGAGGAGCTCTGACACAACTAGGGTCACAGGAGGGACAGGCTCCAGTCAGATTTAGCAAGGGCAGGTAGCACTAGAGACAACCAGATGTTCTCCTGTATTTCTTTGAGGGTGCTATTTATGTCTTTCTTAAAGTCCTGTATCATCACCATGAGAAGTGATTTTATATCTTCGGGGAGGGGGGGAGGGAGGAGGCAGTGGCAAGAAAATAAACAATACAAACCAAGGTCACTTGGCATCATCAGAACCCAATTCTCCCACCATAGCAAGTCCTGGACACACCATCACACCAGAAAAGCAAGATTCAGCTCTAAAATCACTTCTCATGATGATGATACAGGACTTTAAGAAAGACATAAATAGCACCCTCAAAGAAATACAGGAGAACACAGGTAAACAGCTAGAAGCCCTTCAAGAGGAAACACAAAAATCCCTTAAAGAACTACAGGAAAACATAATCAAACAGGTGAAGGAAATGAGCAAAACCATCCAGAATCTAGAAATTGAAATAGAAACAATAAAGAAATCAGAAAGAGAGACAACCCTGGTGATACAAAACCTAGGAAAGAAATCAGGAGTCGTAGATGCAAGTAAGCATGACCAACAGAATACAAGAGATAGAAAATCTCAGGGGCAGAAGACACCATAGAAAACATTGACATAACAGTCAAAGAAAATGCAAAAAGCAAAAAGCTCCTATCCCAGAATATCCAGGAAATCCAGGACACAATGAGAAGACCAAACCTAAGGATAATAGGTATAAGAGAGTGAAGACTCTCCCAAGGTAATGGAGCCAGTAAAATATCTTCAACAAAATTATAGAAGAAAACCTCCCTAACCTAAAGAAAGAGATGCCCATGAACATACAAGAAGCCTAC
>JADRCD010095984.1:0-19766 GCA_019843815.1 Montemys delectorum | reverse complement strand
TGGGCCTGCCTTTATATGTTACTTGCCTTTTTTCCCTTACTGCTTTTAAAATTTTTTCTTTGTTTAGTGCATTTGGTGTTTTTACTATTATGTGACTGGAGGAATTTCTTTTCTGGTACAGTCTATTTGGAGTTCTCTAGGCTTCATGTATGTTCATGGGCATATCTTTCTTTAGGTTCAGGAAGTTTTCTTCTACAATTTTGTTAAAGATGTCTACTGGCCCATTACATTGGGAGTCTTCACTCTCTTCTATACCTATTATCCTTAGGCTTGATCTTCTCACTGAGTCCTGAATTTCCTGAATGTTTTGGCTTAGGAGCTTTTTGTTTTCTATGGAGTCTTCTGCCCCTGAGA
Source organism: Montemys delectorum (assembly GCA_019843815.1). Lineage (NCBI taxonomy): Eukaryota > Metazoa > Chordata > Mammalia > Rodentia > Muridae > Montemys > Montemys delectorum. The sequence goes on along the minus strand of JADRCD010095984.1, from coordinate 19,412 downwards.
TTCTCTCTTCTATTCTCTTGTATTCTGTTGGTGATGCTTGCATTTATGACTCCTGATTTCTTTCCTAGGTTTTGTATCTCCAGGATTGTCTCTCTTTCTGATTTCTTTATTGTTTCTATTTCCATTTTTAGATTCTGGATGGTTTTGCTCATTTCCTTCACCTGTTTGATTGTGTTTTCCTGTAGTTCTTTAAGGGGTTTTTGTGTTTCCTCTTTAAGAGCTTCTAGGTCTTTACCTGTGTTCTCCTATATTTCTTTGAGGGTGCTATTTATGTCTTTCTTAAGGCCCTGTATCATCATCATGATTAAGTGACTTTAGATCTGAATCTTGTGTTTCCGGTGTGGTGGTATGTCCAGGACTTGCTATCTTGGGAGAATTGGGTTCTGATGATGCCAAGTAACCTTGGTTTGTGTTGTTTATTTTCTTATGCTTGCCCCCTGCCATCTGGTTATCTCTAGTGCTACCTGCCCTTACTAATTCTGACTGGAGTCAGTCTTTCTTGTGATCCTGGTTGTATAGGAACTCCTCAGAGTCAGGCAGTCTCTGTGACCCTGTGATTCTGGGATCTTGTGACCCTGGGCTTGTTAGAGCACCTGGCAGTGCATCAGCTTCCTCTGGGTGTTGTGGGACTGGCTAGGGAGCATGGGCCCAAGGTCTGCTCAGGACACCAGCCCAGAGAGTCTGGAAGGAACCCAAGCCACTCTGCTGGTGGAGTTCCTGTGTGCCTGGTCTGGCTGGTCCCAGTTACTCCCAGTGTTGGGACAGATGTTGGGTCCTCCTTACCTCTGATCCCGAGAATTTCAGAGCGCCTGGGAGTGGAGCTTCCTCTGGGTGTTATGGGATTGGCTGCAGAGCGTGTGCCCAGGTCTGCTCAGGACACCAGCCCAGAGAGACCTATTTTAATTTCTTATGAGATTCTCTTACAGGAGTCTTATTGTACTAAAAAAGAATTTCTATCTGAATCAACTAGTGTTTTTTATTGTCTGGGTGCTCTAAATGAATTAATGATTCATATTGTAATGATAGAATGTTGCTGTGATTAACACATTAGAAAATAAAAACATTAACTAGAAGATAATTTACCTTGAGGGATTGTGAGCTAAAGAACAGAATCTTTCATGTTTCAGTGCTCATAATTTTGTACATTGTTGTATTATATTGATCTCTCCTCATATATCTAGGCAAATACTTATATCAAGCAAGCACAAATACATACAACGTTATAATAACATTGCTAGTATTTCCATGACTCAACATACTCTCATCAGTGATGTCCAGGGAAATTTAAAAAATACATTGTTGAGGTCTTATCAGAGTCTAATTGACTTATCTAATATAAGAAATACTATGTTTATTAAGTTAGTGTAAGAAAAGTTCAATTATAGTACATTGAAAGAAGCATTCAATTCAATGTACAAGTACATAATTTCAAATAAACTTTTCCTATGCTATTGTATTCCTTCCACTTTGGTTTTATTAATGGAATTCTAAGTCTTATAATGTTCTTTGTTAATACATCTATAGTTTCTACTCTCATTTGTTGAAAGTGGAATAAATAAAGTGACTATGTTGGCAGTTATATGCAGAATCTGATATGTGTTATTTGTTCCCATCCTTAGGAGTTGACTCATGCACGGTATTGTAGCACTAATTTGTTTCAGTGACTCACTTTAATTCACGCTTTTCAAAATTTTCATTTCAATTTCAATATAAACAACTTTTTATTTGCAGTCAGAGTTTGCTCATTTTGCATAATTTGCAATTGTGTAGTTATATCATGTAATACATAAATAACATAGATTTTAGGGAAATAAAACACATCAGAGTGTTTAACGAGTAGACACTGGTCAAGGAAGAATATAAAATGTTGAGAGAGTAGACATGTTTTATTCCAGAATGTTTACTATTTTTTTTTTAAAAAGAAAATCCACTTGCCAAAACTGAGTAGTGAGTGATCTATTGGAAGTTGTTCTCTGGTGTGTTTCCTCAGTCAACTTCTCTGAGAGTCTCATTCTAAAATCAGTCACCTATTAAACACTGCATTGTACCTGGATAAATTGTTTCCTTTTTCTGTACAAATTGGAATGAACCTTGAGATGCCTTTCCTGAGGAGAAAGAAAGCTTCCTATACTGTCTGGGAAGGTAAAAATATCCTGCATTGCTTAAGTAAAAGAGAAAGTCATCTCAACGTTGCTTCTCTTTTTATGCTCTAGATTTGGTATAGTAAAATTTATCCAAAATTATTTCAGAGGCTGAGAGTTACAAATACTTAGAGAAAGCACCCTATAAGAATCATTAAAAATAATGGACTAAACAGTGACCCCAGACTTCACAGTCTACACAATATTATCAGGGTAGTCCAATGGACAACTAAAACCTGAAACAACAGTTTGTAGATTGGGGTGTCTTATGGATCTACCCTTTCACCATAGTTTGCATGTTGACAGCCAAGACACAGAGGACATAGGTCAGTTATAATGTACTTTCTTAGAATATCCAAGTAAATTGATTCCTTCCTCAGGGGAAAAAAATAAGCAGTGAATCATTTTGATAAATCTGCATGAAGATGATTTGTGGGATATTAAAAGTACAGATACTTCAGTCTTGTGTCAGTTTTACCAAATTAAAATCTTCCATTGGTCATCCTAGTCGGTTTCAGAAATGTTCTGAGTGCTAGTGGAATAATGAATGAAACAGACAATATTGTTGAAAATGTGATTTTCTCATATCAGTTGATGTATGCCACCAACTAGGCAGTATATACCAGCCAATATGAAAAAAAAATCACATTTTCAACAATATGCTCTGTTTTCAGCTGATATGAGGACCTCAACACATACACAGCAGAGGACTACTGGTTCTTGACTCAGTGAGAGAATATACACTTAGCCTTCAAAAGACTTGAGGCCCCAGGGAGTGGGGAGTTATAGTGGGGTGGGGGTGGGGTGCAAGGAACATCCTCTTCGAGACTGGAACATGAGGTATGGGATGTGGAACAGTCAGAGGGCAGGACTGGAGGAGAATAAAGACTAGACTGTAAAAAAAAAAAATAAAAGAGTTAAAAAAATTCTATCAAAAAAAAAGATAATGTGATTTTCTAAATCATACTCTTTTCTCTCTTCTCTCTCTCTCTCTCTCTCTCTCTCTGTGTGTGTGTGTGTGTGTGTGTGTGTGTGTGTGTGTGTGTGTGAGAATGTGTGTGTGTCCTTTATTCTAGTATAGATTATTTCTTCACAAATACTCTTCGTGCAGAAACTCCAACCACAACTTTTTTTTGTTTCATTATTTTTATATTAGATATTTTCTTTATTTACATTTCAATTGTTATCCCCTTTCCATATTCCCCCCCCCAAAAAAAAACCCTATCCCCTCCCCCTCTCTCCCTGCTCACTAACACAACTTATATACATCTGCATAGGAAAGAGGTAATCAGTAGGTGTCAGCCACAGAGCCTTTTCTGGAAAGGTCCTGGCTGTTCCTGCTGCACCCAGGGATGAGTTCTTCACTTAAAATTCCTGACTCTTGAAATTTTGGAGTACATAAGGATCACGTGAAAATTTGCTATCATTAGGATAGGGCATGACTAAAGATTCTGAATTTCAAATGAGCTCTCTGGTGCTCCTTTCGCTGAACCAGAGATCACACTACACATCCTGGTTTTACTAGTTTTTTTTTACCAGGTACATTTACTAGACTTACAAATTTGTAATTGTTCTCTCATTACTATGTACATCTTCCAAAATTTATTTATGAGCATTTACTTAATTTTCTCACTAACAGAATGACAGTAAAGTAAACAAACCCTTACAATGTTTTTAAATAATGACATGAAATCCAGGATATACTCACAGCAGACATTGTATCATTTGTCTAATACCAAGAAAAAGGTTTAGTAGTACAAGTAACCTAATCTAAACTGTCTCCATGCCAGAATTAATCAGTAAAGGCCAACAGTATGCTAGCATTAGGATCAGTTGTTAATTGCCACATATGAATCGCTTGTATATAGGTATAAACATCATGGTCATGGTAAGAAAATATTCTCCTTTCGATGTATTATCATTGGTATAGTATTTATAGATAATTGAAATTATTTTTTATAGCCATGTGTAAGATTTTTGACAACATTCTAATTGAACGTATATGTATATTACTTAGAAATAAGTATGTGACTATGTTTCCTCAAGAAGCATAAATATTTTAGTGAATGTTGTCACAGTGGTTGCCTTCATTCACTCATAATGAATGCCTGTACACTTCAGTACAAGTAAGATCTCTTTCACATAAAATTGCATGTTTCAGTGAAATTCATAAAATAAATTCAAATAACCTTTTTTTCCAAAGTCTTATGAGATAATTTATTTTCATCTTCACTTATGTGGTCTTTGAAATCTGGTTGCTATTTCTACCTCAAATTGAATTTAACATTATTTGCTGGGTCCTATGCAAGACACAACATATTTTGAAATATCATGAAATATCCAGAAATAGTTGTTCTACTCCCAAGGAGCTTAGATTCTTGCTCGTGTCAATTATAGAAAAGATGTACAGCAAAGTGTGCCGTTTAAACATAATAATATGTATGGTTTAAAGGCTTTTAAAAGATGCATCGTCAACTTTATCTTCACTTACATATCTATTGGGAAGAAGACACAGATTGGGCATTAAATAAGAGTAGTATGCTCAAAAGAAATGATGTTTCAGGGGGAAACATATACTTTCCTATTATGTAGTTTGCTTCATATATAGTAAGTGGATAACTGATGTAACAATATGAAATTAGTCTAAAGTTTGAAATTCTGTTGCCTTATGTGTAAATAAAATTCACATATGATTCTCCAAGGCATTAATCTGAGCTAAGCAATTTCTAGTTTTTCTTCTGTGGAATGATATTAAAGAGTGGATGGTAATAGAAGAAAGTATCATCTGACTTGTAGACTTTGCAAATAGATCAGAAATCTAACCTAAATTACACTTACAATGAATATGAAATTCACCTTCCCCCAAAACAGGGTTCTGAGTTTTTGTTGTACCATACCTTATTAATGTTCATCCCTAGATATAGGACAGCACACACACACACACACACACACACACACACACACACACACACACTAACACAACTAATATATTTCCAGCAATTCTACCTCTACAGAATCTGATATGATTGGAACGTGAAGCTGACAGGAACTACAAAGATTAGCTTGACTTCTTCCTGGTGAAGACAATCAGTTATCTGCCTGCATAAAAATTATCTTTGTGCAGAAAGAAATAAAAAAGTTCTTTAGCTTTCACTGGAACTTGCCACTGTAACATTGATTCTCAGGATCATTTAAGACATTTTCATCTTGGCTATGAAATTAGATACAAATGAGTTCAGTGAATGTAGTTTTGGAAAAGTGTCTTAAATAACCCACTTACAGATTCCATTTATAACATGCAAATAAATAGATCTCTCGAAGGTTTAAAAAGTACACATGGATATGCTTATATATTGTATTTATATATGTGCCATTTAATAGATGAATACATTCCAACCCTCTTTGTGACTGTAACACACGTGTATATATATACATACATATATATGTATATATGTATATATATGTGTATATATATGTATGTATAACATACATACATATATATAAAGAATTTTTTGATGAGAAATGTTTTATTGAAGAACACAGTATAAGTATCAATTGTGTTCCTTTTTCTATTCAAGGTTTATGTTCTATTCAAGGTTATGTTAAGTATACATAAATCTTTATATATTCAGTTACTATTTAGTTAAAATGATACTTAAGAAGAATAACTACTTATGGTCTCAAAGAATACTGTGGGAAATATAGCTATAATCAATATTTTGATATTAAACAAAAGAAAAAATATCCTTAGGAAAAATTTCACTTAAAATTAAAAGTTGCCTTATAGGATTCACTTCTGTCTTGGTAAAAATATGTACATGACATAAATATTATTTCTGGCTGCCAAAAAATAACTGTCCTCAACCCTAAAGCTGTCCAGTGCAATGTGTGATATTTAAAAGAAAAACAAGTAGTCACCAAGTAACACTAGCATATTTGATTTCAGAAACTAAGTGATAATGTGTGCAAAAATGCTACTGTAGCTACCATTGCATCTTAAATTAATTTCAGATCTTGTTACCCCAGTGATTTCTTTCTCTACAACATCAGCTTTCTTCTCACCCTTGGAAAAATCCTATCTCCCATTGTATCAAGTACTTTTCTCCTCAGTAAGACCAAATATAAAACAGACAACACCTTAAAGGAGGAAATAGTTGTTTCAGCTCATGAGTTCATGAGTTTCAGTCAATTGTGAGGAAAGCTTGGTGGAGCCGAATTCTTCATGGTAAGCAGGAAGAAGAGAGACTATCAGGAGCTAGGCCAAAGTGGCAATAGGTAACTTCCCAAAGTACACCTACTAAAGTAACAAGTTCTGTAAGCAAAGCCAGTGGATTATTTCTTCCAAGTAAATACTACATCCTAACATTTCAGGACTTCTGAAAATATCACCAAACTGGAAACAACTTAATGGCATATGAGCCTGTGGGCACATTTCATACTTAAACCATAACACTGATCTTCAATTTCTATTCATTCTATTACTATTCAGAATAACCTCTCTTTCTTTCCTTCCTCCCACCCTTCTTCACTGGCCTTTCTTTTATTTTAGGGTTTTAAACACAAAGGCAAGGCCTCATAAAACCATTACTGTTCTTTTTAGTATTGAAAAGTTTCTTCTTTTTAGTGGAAGGTCTAAATTTACATAGAATCAATGCTAGGAAATGTTACATCTTAACAGTGTTTTAGAAAACTTTCCCTCTCTGACATCTTTTGACTTGTGTATGATACATTTGTTCACTCCAGATCTTCTCTTTTATCTTCTGAAACATGGACAAGCCTTCATTAACCTGACTCATCTCCAATACAAACTTTTCTGAAATTCATTGAAGTAAAAAATAGCTAATTGAAAATGAACATAAATTTGTTTCCATGTGTGATCATAAAGCTAAATCTTTCAAAAATGATGTATTGTTGCCTTAATAACTTTTTTTATTTATTCTATCTCAGGGCTTATTGGATTTTGGTGATGGGTGATCAAAGGAAGCAAAGGCAGATACAGGTCTTTATAAACTGTTATGCTGGATGCTCTTCTCAGGGGAACTCACAGGGTATCATGTTTGTGTTATCATTCTGGAGCTTGGAGTGCTTCTGGTGACAGAAATCTCCCCTGGGTTGTAATGATGTGACAGTGTTAAGATTACTTTATGAGCCGACTTAGACAAAGCATTTAATTACAGTAGTATCCAGATGGAAGATTGAAAGAAGTTTCTATTTTTAATCTGAGGAGTTTGTTAGTACAGAGATCATTTCAGAGATACTAATGATGAGCCTCCCAGTTTTATTTTAAAAATTAAATAAATTAAAAACTATTCCAGAAGGTTTTCATTGCTCTATTTTTCTCTTGATAAAATTAATATGTGGCCAATCCCAAAGAACCTTTTGGTCTATGCACCAACAATAATAACATTGTTTTGTCTGCATTTGTGGATACTCTTTCTCCAGAGTAATTGAAAATACTTCCCAAGATTGTCTTATTAATCTTTATAGAGCATCATATGGTACTAGGTCGGCTGGATTTGACACTATCCACACAGAAGAGTATTTTTATTGTTATACTTGGACAAAGCAAATAAAGTAAGTCCAGATACCTGTTAACACTCACAGTGGAAATTTAACTGTGATAATGAACTCTATTGCTTTCCTGACTAGGTAACAGATTCTTTTTTTTTCTTATGAATGACAAGATTACTTATTTTCTATTTGTCATATGGCTTTCCAATTTGCAGTGGGTTGTGTGTTTGTGGAAATGTGTGTATGTGATAAAGTATTTGTTTTATATATAAAGGGATTACTTCGCCCTCTAGAGGCTGCTCCCTAGAAGCACCATTCAGCGTTAAGGATTGATAGTGGTAGATAAAACCTGGGCAGGAAAAGTTGAATGGCCCAAAGACACTAATGTCCCTTCTTTCACAGTGGACTACAATGTAATGAAACAAGTAAGGTTCAGAACAATGCACTGTGGATATTAACATCCATCAGAGTCTAATATTCTGTTTAAATTTAGATAGATTTTAATATTAATAGACTCTTGGCCTTCAATCTTGTTTAAATTTCAATAGACATTTTAACTCATGTAAGCTCTCAAAATGGTAGCCAACCGAGTAATAGTAAAATAATCTTAAACAAGTTCTGGCCAATTGTTTAAACACTGAGTAAAAATATTTATATTGGATGTATTTCCCCGTTGCATGCATAAATTCACTTATAAAGATATCATGAAACCATAGGCTGGCTCTGGGAAGATATTTCAGAGGATAACATGCCTGCTTTGCAAGCATGAAGACCTGAATTTGTATCATTACCACCTACATTAAAAACAGGGACAATATCCAGGTTGTCTATAATTCTTGGTCAAGGGCCCATGGGAGAAAGGCAAACAGATCCCTGGAATTTACTGCCCAGCTAGTTTAGCCAGTCTAGTGCTATACTGAGTGGTTTTGTAGTATACCCAATATCCACCTATGACTTTCACGTACATGAGCAGTACCCTCTTCTGTTCTCTTCAGAGTACAAGGCAGCTGACATTTTCTCTGCATTACATAAGGCTCTTAACAACTTTCTATAATTTTGTAGCTCATCTTGTTTCTAAGCTACAATTTTTCTTTATTCATTTTAAAGAACTATAAAGTATCGTTTTATTTGCAGTTTTACATTCATAATGTTGTATTTGTGGAAAATGGCTGATAAAAAGGGTGGAAGGCACAAAACCAATTACCCCATTTTATAGATAACAATATCAGGTCCTAAGGAAGCCAATCCCCTTACATAGGGACAGAAAGCTAAGAAAATTATCTTCCCTTAGTCAAATTTACTGGTAATCATTTCTTCAAACTTCAATTCTTTAGTGAACACTTTCAGATACAAAAGTCACATCATCAGATTCTCTCTTCTGCAACTTAGAGCATGGCATCTGCATCATATTTGATTATGATTACCTGAACATAAAGGAAGGCTGGCTATTGTCAAAAGGAAACCCTTCTCTTTGACAGGGTATACAAGAATGAATGGATCAAGCAAGAATCACCATTGTCCTGGTTTATCATTTTCTGTCATTTGAAGACAAGGGGTAAAACTGCAGTTGACTTGAGAGGTCAAGAGTCCTAGTATGGTTAAGACAGACTGAGGTGTCTGTCTTAACACTTAACGTACACTTTTGGGTGGAGTGTTCTGGGAATTCTTCTGTACAGCCTGCAAATTCTCATCCATTCATGTGCTCTGAGTACCTCGTAATTACTATTTGGATGCTAATACCTTTGAATGGAAAATTAAAAATCTGCTTGTTTATTTTTCAGAATGTCTTTTATTTCATATGTGTTCTTAGTCAGTCAAAAGAGATGTTCCACACAAAAGCTTATTTCTACATGATGTGTTAATGGAGAATGACAGTACAAAACTAAACAAAGAAAATGAATTACACAGTGAAATTCTTTCAAGCCAAACCACAGCTGTTTGAAAAATGACAATATGATACCATAGGACTGCCAATATTTCTAATTAATTGACTTTACAGGTTTTAAGAAATTCACTGGTATGTCTTGTACTTAGAGCTAAAAATGCACACAGTGACAGTCAATAGCAGTGCTACAATACAGATCTCACTTTGTCAACTGCTGCTATGGCTGAGGATTTATTAGCATGAACAACTTGAGAATTACAGATGCATTTATTCCAGGCACTTTCAGATGGAAAGAACATTTAGTACTAAAAGTATCTAATACAAGGGAAAATGCTGAAATGAAGGCTAAATGGAGCTAATACTTTAAAAACTTGATCAGACATGAACAGTAAATAGTGAACACTTAATTCTACCTGTGTCCAGAAAGCTTGAGTAATGTTAAATGTAGGCAGCCCCTTTAACCTTTTCAACATAAACTGAACATCTTTTTTCTTAAGCTTTCTCAACTTATTTAACTGGGCATTTCCTTTGATTTTTCCCTCTTAGAAAAGCTTACACAATAAGCCCTGCTTTTGCATATTTATTGTACTCTACACTTGTACTATAACTACTTATGTATGGACCTTCCTCATTCACAGTCCTCTCATTGAACCTATTTACTAGGAAGCTATCATTTCCTATGAGAAAAGGAATCTTGTACTTTTAGTTTAATGTATTTGTTATCATTCTGTAGTATGTATTAGTATTATAATATTAATGTGTCAGCCTCCTGTCTATATCTTACTATATTTAAAAAGTAATCAGTAATGAATGGAATAAATAATATAGTTACATGCAATAAATAGTACACAGCAAAGAGACAAGTAATATTATTGTTTGTATTAAATTATCATTCAACTATTAATGTACAAGGCTTCTCAAATTCCTACTAATACATTTTGTTAGTGTCTTCTTCCAAAGCTTACATTTGTCAATGACTTATTTCAGTGATAATTATCTAAAATCTCTGAGTGTAGCTATCAGATGTTGTATATTAGTGTCCTGGTGCTCAAGGAGACATTTCCAGGCTTTTACATATGCTACTCAATATGATTGCAATTTTACCAAACACATCTTTTATTTACTATCAAGCTAGTTGGTGTATTTGTTGAGAAAAATGCAACATTCTTTAAATGTCTTGAGTATTCTTCAAAATATCTTACCAGTTCCTACTTCGTTGATTGATTTTTTTTGTTGTTGTTTTTTTGAGATAAGGTTTCTCTGTGTAGCCCTGGCTGTCCTAGAACTCATTCTGTAGACCAGGCTGGCCTCGAACTCAGAAATCTGCCTGCCTCTGCCTCCCAAGTGCTGGGATTAAAGACATGTGCCACCACCGCCCAGCTTACTTCGTTGATTTTTAATACACTCAAGAAAGAGCAAAATTATGTAATGTTGTGTGGAAAAAACAAGTAGGAGTCATTAATAAGTATAATATGCATCAATTAATTTCTCATAAGTTACTCTCTAGTGGTGCTAAATATATAATGACATTAACATACATATACCAACATAAATAATTGGTCACTTGTTCCTATAAAATATAGGATGTCATTAATTTAATAATGCAGTATAATTTTATGAAACAGAATAATTTTAAAAATGCTTCCAAGTTAAACAATGATCTTCTTATTTTACATTATATCTTGATTTCAGAGGTATTGAAGTTAGTTCAGGAACTGTGTGTAAGAAAAAGGAAGGCAAAAGAGTCAGTATATACTTAAAGAGTGCCTACTCAATGCCATAAACTTTCAAAATTTCATATATTTCCTCTGTGAAGCATTTAAACAAAAGCTTTCTTTGTCATAGAGTCTTATAGAAATCTCACTTCAAATGTTTAAAAGATTATTGCTGCAACTGTAATTTTGTTAAAAAAATCTATTTGCCACCTTACATTATTACATGCAGATTCAGAGCATATGATGCAACAGGTTTCCTGAAGGTAAAATCTATCCCACAAAGATGTCATATTGTTTTACTGGAACTTCATAGAGTGTGGTCTGTCTGGTGACAATCTCATTCCAAACATTTAATTTTTTTGCATGTTACTATCTTCTCTTCTTGTTAGGAGTTCCAGGCATTTGACTTTTAATTATCTATAAAGAAAATGAACAAATCCTTTCAGAATAACTGGAGTTTTTAATGATAGAAAATGAGAAGATCAGTACACACCTCAGCAGATGGCTGGGGAAGATCCAATGAGATAAGCAGACAGTGGAAAGGAATGCCAACAATTCTGATTTTTCTATAATCATTTGACTCTTAGTCTTTCAATTTCACAACTGCCCAGTCTTGCCCTGTAACTCATTGTAATTAACTTAAAGTCTCCTTTTCTTCTCTATCATGAGGAATACAGTGTGTAACAAACAAAAATTGTTCCTTCAAGTTAATATCCATTTAGCTTCATTATGTCACTGGAACTGTAGTATGTGAGGTATAGCAATTGTTGATTAGAGTTTAATCTTCAAAACTGTATTATTTGTATTACTTTTACTGGAACAAAGAAATAGTGCAGATATTATAGAGTTCTTACATACATTGTATTCTGTTCTCATTAACAACATATTTTTATCTTAAAGCCTTTTAAGATAAAAATAAGGAAGTAACATGAGTGTGGGACTGTCAAGTAACCTTAACTCCATTCAGAATTGATGAGTTTATCCAATAATGTCCTTTCCTTCTGTTTCAAGGTCCAAAGCAGGCCCATATTGAATGTCATTTTAATTGTTGCTCAACCTCTTGCAATCTGTAGGAGTTTGCAGTCTTTCGCTGATAGCTATATTGATAAAATTTGGGAATATGTTATGAGATGTTCCTTGGCTTGAGCTTCTCCATGAATTTTGTCATTAGATTGTAGTTATGGGAAACTGACTTTTTGAGATAACATAAGAAAGAGCACAATTTTGATAAAGTTTGTGAAAAGCAGGACATAAAATTGTTGAAGAACTTAAAGTCTTATGACTGATGTTAGAGAATCTATTAATGTAGCTTCCTCTCACTAGTACACTGAATTATAATTGCCTGACTTGAATATTGGTATAATACTTACCACCGCTATAACATTTATCGACTCCAGGTTATGTTAATGGTCTGTGAATGACTCTTAACAAATTTATTAATACTAAGTGTAAAAGTTTAATGTATTAATTAGATTATTTGTGTATAACTGTATTTCTTTAAAATTTTCACTATTAAATTTGACAAATTTTTAGAGTGTTAGCCATGTTAATATTGCTAAGTTCATAGTCACAATTTCATAAAACTTAAGGAGTCAGGAGCATTCAAATTTTATTCAGTCTACCCTTTCTCCAATTCTCAGAGGACATATTTTGGAACTCTAAATGAGTTCTTGTTTTCTTGAGAACATTTTCCATGTATATGTAAAATACTCTATGTACCAAGGGAGAAACCAATGCATACCCCAATACATTTTCCAAGTGTGGAAATCAAGGACCAAATGCAATGCCATTATCCACAAATGTACTCAGAATTCAAGGAACAGATGACATTGGCATAAAACTAGGAAAAATGAAAATAACCCAAACAAGAGTACACTAGATCTTGATATCTTACTAGATAGTGTCTGTAGAAATGCTTATTCATGGCATTATTCATGCTTAGTCATTTATTCTTAGAAGTTTATAATACAATGAATAATAATGTTATGTCATATATGGAAATAATTTTAAATAGTATTTCTACTCCAACCAGTTATTAAATTGTAAATATTTAGTGTTATAAGAACTCTGACAATAGTATTAAATCATGATATTTGAAAAAACACAGAGTAATTAATCCTTCTTTTCTGTTTTTTACAAAATACAATATATTTTTTCTGTTTTATTGATGACCCCCATGAAGGAATTTAAAATGTATTTTTAACATTTATTTTATTTATTTGAAAATAATAGACTAGTGTTGGGAAGTACATGTCTCAGCCATCATGTGATTGTCATAGAAAGTCTTACAGGAAACAATACCTTCCTCCTTTGGGACTAAGTGATCAAATTGAAGTTATCTGGCTGGATGGTAAATGCCTTTACATGCTGAGACACATCACTGACCCTCAGTAATTTTTCTCATTGTTTCTATGTGTTGATTTGCTCTACTTATATGGATTAATTTCATCCCTATTCAAGACACATAGTAACAGTCTTATAATTCAATAATGTGCAAAACCTGTTTTCTTCATCAAGGAATGTATACTACTTCATAATGGAAATATAAAAGACTTAGTGTAATGTAGTAATGTTCCTAATTCTTTATCCAGTCATTATTATTAGAAACAATGACTATCAGAATTATCAAAACATACTCCATAGTGCTGAGTTAATGCTGACCTCTTCTCACAACAGAATATTAGATATATAAGCTAAAAGCTGGTCATTACATTTAGTAGAAGAAACATTTATGCCCTATATGATTGAAAATACTGATGTGCCTCATGCATTTTGATCAACCATTTCTTTTCCTGTTTGTTGGCTATCCCATATCTAATCTACTAAAAATTGTAGGAGGTTAATTATTGAAAGTTGTCTGAATGACTAATAAGATAAAAATGACAGAGCTGACATTATAGATTCTTTAATTTTAAAGATTCATTGGTTGTATGAATAAGGTACATGAATCATTACTCTATTAGATTGACATTTTAACATAGGAGAAATTGGTATTATAATTTAAATACTTGCCCATGACTCCTCATGTACATTTTAGGATAGATTTAACCTTAACATGAATTACCTTGAGCAAATTTAAATAAACTTCTTTGAGTAAATAATTGAGATGAAATTAGGGGTTAATTAAGTTTACATAAATAAGTTTGTCTCAAAGAATCATTTAATGCTGTCTTACCATTAGATTTAGATTTTTCCCTTTTTAATCTAGAAGACAATGTGTTGATAAATCATCTGTTTTTTCTATGCTATAACTTGATGTGTTTAATGTATTTGTATTACATTAGTTTGCAAACCACATTGAAAGTAGTATTTTGATCAGTCTCTATAAACATTTCGAAGTTTTCAGTCTTTTTTAAAAATATGCCTTAGGCAGCATAATAGCTGGGTAGCTTCTCAACCTCCATGCTTTTAAAAATTATTACTTACTACATTTTATCTGAGCTGCTCTTAACTCCAACCAGTGAGCCCTCTGGGCCCTGTTGTCTTTGCCCCTAGTCCAGGGAGGCTCTCCCTTCTCGTCTCCTACACATTCTTCTATCGCTTGACAGCTTTCCCTCTCTCCTCTGTCTCCCAGTTGTGGTCTCAAGCCCAGAAAATCTAGATGTTTTCAGTCTTATACCTAAACATAATTAGTATAATAGGAAATTTGTGCTAATTAATATAGATCAATATTATATATGTGTGTCACCTAATAGTAATAATAAATGCATATACCATTAACATATTAAAAGTCATATACATGTTTTTATGGTTACACTCATCACAGCACTTCGTATCAATAAACGACTAGTGTGCTAATTTAATTAAAATGTCTAAGAGTTTATAATAAATATCTTAGAGCAATGCTTAGTGTAACAACTGATAACAGAGGAGTAAATCAAATAGGCCCATGTGTAATGCACAATTTCATACTCACCAACAAACATTTATTCTTTTAATCTATGTACTAGGTATTAACTTTTAGACACAGAGAGGAATTTCATAATAGTCATGATACCTTGATCCAGCAGTTTTGAGGCTATTAGAAAATTCTATACAAATTATCAGAACATTTTATCTTATTAAATAAAGTAGTATTAAACAATTCTTTATTAGATACTTTTCTCTAATTACATTTCAAATAATATCTCCTTTCCTGGTTTCCCCTCCAGAAAAGAAAAACAAAAATACAAAAAAACTTGTTCCCTCTCCCTCCCCCTGCTCATCAACCCACCCTCTCCCACTTCCTGGCCCTGGCATTCTCCTACACTGGGGCATAGAACCTTCACAGGACCAAGGGCCTCTTCTCCCATTGATGACCAACATGGCCATCCTCTGCTACATATGCTGCTGGAGCCATGAGTCCCACCATGTGTACTCTTTGGTTTGTGGTTTAGTCCCTGGGAGCTCTGAAGGTACTGATTAGTTCATATTGTTGTTTATCCTAAGGGGCTGCAAACTCTTCATCTCCTTGGGTCCTTTCTCTAGCTTCTTCATTAGGGACCCTGTACTCAGTCCAATGGATGGCTGTGAGCCTCTACTTCTTTATTAGTCTGGTACTGGGGTACTGACAGAGCCTCTCAGGAGACGGCTACATCAGGCTCCTGTCAGCCAACACTTGCTGGCATCCACAATAGTGTCTGGCTTTGGTGACTGAATATGGGAAGCATTCCCAGGTGGAGCAGTCTCTGGATTGTCCTTCCTTCAGTATCTGCTCCATGGTTTGTCTCTGCAACTCCTTCCATGGGTGTTTTGTTCCTACTTTTAAGAATGATCAAAGTAATCACAAAGTATTCCTTCTTCTTGAGTTTCTTGTGGTTTGTGGATTCCTTTCAAAACTGGTAGGATACACTTCTACATATCCTTATGTTAATATGAGAAAATGTACACTCCTATATGAGAATGTTAATTATAATTCCAAAAATTACACTCAGGGGTCATTTTCTATCCTGCCATTCCTATGCACCTCAGTACAGTTAAAGTACCAAAGGAATCTCATTTTACTTCTTAGTTATTATGCCTAAGTAAACTGATGGCTCATTAGTAAGATGTCTTCAGTTTCCCATAATTAAAATAAAAATGATTATCTCATCATGATATTCATATTGCACGTTTTTCTGTTTCTCTTTTGATTCGTAACCTATTTTTTTTTACTCACTGTAGCTTACTCAACTCTCTTAGGCATGCATATTTGTGAGCCTTTGATAATTGATGCTAATGGAATAGAAGTGTGGCAACATAATCTAATGAAGTTTCTTAGAATCTTGGGAGTAATGTGGTATATTTTGAAGCATATCATATTTAACTACATTCACTTTATAACCGATTTACATGCTGTCTGTAGTTTTTCTTGGAAAGGGTCATTACAAACAACAGAGTTTATGGAGGTGTAAGTATAGCAGTAGTACCAATTTTTACGAATGGAAATGGAAGCCACAGTACACAGTCACTACACTGGTACTTTCCCGATAATTTTTAAAACTTCTATATTTAGCTTTGGTATAATTACTAGCCATTTGTATTGATTATTTAAATGTCAAGGACTTAGAATTATATTTGTTATCTTCCTTGATATATCTATTAAGTATATTTGGGATAGGAACAATGAGCAAAATAATAATGTTTAAATGTGAAAGAAAGGCATTCACAAATACTTGTGGGTAAAATTTCACATTTCTGATTGAAGTACTTATATGTTTGAAAATACTAGTAAGTGCCATTCTGCAGATAAATGTCTGATTATAACAACCTTAAAAGTATGTTTTTTCACTTCATTGGATATTTTTATATTACAAAAAGAAGAATAATTTTGGCCAATATAAAAGACAAAGTTGTATTTAACCTAGGAGAAATGTAGACACTACATTAAAGCACTTTCTACTTATCTGTAGAGAAATGCTCCTCAGAAGAGAATCTGCTGTATTTCTGCAACTTATCCAACATCAATCACTTTGATTAGGGTCTCACACCACGAGCCAGGGGTCTTCTCTTCCACAGCAGCTCCAGATGTCTCCTACAGCTGTTCTACTTTGGAGGTGTAACATGACTTTTCTTCTCATAGTTTGTGTCCCTGTTGAAGTGACAGCTGATAGCTCCTTTGTTCTTTTGATCTATCCTGCTCTGTTTTACTTTGTGATATGAGTTAGGGTCAGTCCTGAATTGAAGAAAAATGCAGTAAGAGAAATAATATCCATGAATATTTGATAGCTGAAGCATTTGCTATTAATTCTCTTGCTAAAAAATCACTTGAAGAAGGTGGGCACAACAGAAACTTTATAAAAAAAATAGTGTTTAGGGAAATTCTTGCTATGTAATGAAGTATGACAATAATTTTGGTTTTATTAAATGGAGCCTAGATTAAGTCATGCTTCATATATAATCTTTAGATATCATCTTGACAAACTGAATATCTTGTGTATTATGGTACAGAAATCTAGAACATCTATTGCATACTCATTTTACTCATCTTAGAGTGGAAAGAATTATCTCTGTGTTTATAAACTTGGCAATATCTAAAGAGTCTCTTATATGTATATTGCAAATATATATTATATAGAGAGAATACATAAAAATGGAGCAAACAAATAGTGAACATAATAAATGTTAATTTTTGTATATGGTAACCTGATTTATTCATTTCTGAAATGTAGAGTTTAATGGAATTTAATGTGTAAAGGAACCAAAACAACGGGGCTTTGTGAAAATACAGTATCACATGAAGCTTACTAAAAAATTAAAAAAAAAATTTCTGAAGAAAAACGTAATAAAGCTTTCAACTTGAAATTCTGAGATTTCAATGAAAATAACAAGCATATGAAATCTCAGTTATCTTAGTGAAAGAATGATGCTCAGAAGACTTCATATGTTTTAATAATTTTATTATAAGCTTCTTTTTATTATCTTTGTCTTTTTAAAAGTCCAGTCATTATCCCCCTCCTGGTCTGCCCTCAGACAGTTCCCCATCTCATTCCTTCTCCCCTGACTCCAATAGGATGCCCACATCCCCACACCCTAAACTGCCAGTGTAAGCTGGTTTTTAAATTGAACGTTATCCAGAACACAACAGTAGTTACCACAGCATGCTCATTGTAAACAAAGTTTCTATTTACCTTCCCATGGATTTATATGGGTTAACAATTATTATCACCAACAACAGTCATGCTCTTTAAAAGAAACTAACAGGGCAAAGCAAAAGGGCTTAATTGATTCTCCTTTTTAGCATGTTGTATCCTGGAGCTTCAAATGGCTCTGTTGGTAGCAACTTTCTTTGCTGGTTGATATCTCAAAGTGGTTTGCTAAATATCAGTTGACAGTATTACTGTTTTTACTCACAGCAAATATAGCAGAATATGTCCTACTTCCTGTAGAGAACTACACCAACTAAAGTCTAGTTGTTTAAATGGAAAAAGAAAAAGAAAAAAACAGATGAAGCAATATAATTACAAAGTTTATAAGTGGTTGCAAATGAATAAGCATTGATAAATAGAGTAATTTAAAGCCATGGCATCTTTTATTTAGGTGTAGTGTTTCATGAAAGTATATTGAATCAGTAATATACTCATTGTACAGACATTGACAAACAAAATTAATTCATTCTGTTAGATATGTAGGGTTGATCTTTATTTACATGCCTTGTATACACAAATACAGACACACACACATACACACACACACATACACACACACACATACACACACACACACACACACACACACACACACACACACACACAAACAAACACTCACATACACCACATTCCATACTTTGGATACTTGCTGAAATCCAAACTAGTTCTGCCTAGCAAGGTATTCTGTATTTAAATAATAATAATTTAAAAACAAAAGCTTAGGTTTTTTTTTTTAAATCAATTCTTCTACTAAAAATGTTTATTTGAAAAATACAGTTGTCTTAGTTAGGGTTCTCTAGAGTCACAGAACTTAGTCTCTATGTAGTAAAGGGATTTATTGATGACTTACAGTTTGTAGTCCAACTCCCAACAATCAACTCCCAACAACAGTCATGGCAGCAGCTGTGAATGGAAGTCCAAGGATCCAGCAATTGCTCAGTCCCACAAGGCAAGCAGGCAAAGCAGAGAGAGCCTTCCTTCTTCCAATGTCCTTATATGGGTCTCCAGCAAAAAGTGTGGCCCAGGTTAAAGGTGTGGTGGCACACACCTTTAA
>JADRCD010095983.1:0-12804 GCA_019843815.1 Montemys delectorum | reverse complement strand
GTCAGGGTGGAAGTTGGCAGCTAGGCGCTTCATGATGCCACAGAAGCGTACAAAGGAATGGCCTTCATGGTCCATGACAGCAAGAATTGGTGAGGCCAGGTCACTCGTACCCTGGCAGTATGACACCTATGGGTGGGTAACAGCATAGGTGGTGGGCAAGTCATGTAGGGCCCATAGGTGTGGGTCATCCTCAGGCCCCGGGCGTAGTAAGGATGGGCTCGGTCTGTGCGAAGCACATCCTTGAGGACTGTGCTGCGGATGAATTCTAGGTCCTCAGGGTTCACTCGCTGGGCCCATTCGCTTTTGAGCTGTAGTCCATCCCCTCACGACCTGTCAGCCCATCTGGATATACATTCAGGAGGTACCGCCATACCACCTATGACAGTGTGTTCTATTGAGTATCTGAAAGAGTGTGTGTGATGGGCTCAGTGACTGACTGAGGCGGCTCTCTTTTCGAAGTGAAGGCTCCACACCGCCGTGGTAGATCCTCAAGCGCAACTCCTCAGGCCGAGAGAGCTGACCTTCATGATTCAGGTATGTGTGGAACTCAGCATCACCCAGGGGTGGCTTGAAAGGCTTCACATCTTCCCCGTAAGACCAACTCAGCACCTGCTGGACCTTAGACAGTGTGCGACCCACCTGAGAGAGGATGGATTGTGTAAAAAGCAAGGCAGCTGTCGTCAGGGAGGATCGCTTCTTGGCCAGTAGCACATCAGAACCAATGACATCTTTGGGGCTAATTATGTCCCAGTCTTCCAGCAACTGGCTGTCCTCTGAGGGCCGAATGTCTACACGCAACTGAAGATAAGGTTTGGGGGCAGTGGCGAAAGCTGTGCTGAGGTCCCAATCAGAAAGCAGGGAGAGGAAAGCTTCCTGCTCTAGCCAGTCTCGAGCCAGGTAGCTGATGCCAAAGTTCTTCTTCCCATTCAAGTCAAAGGCTCGGATGAGGATGTGCTGCAACACATCCAGCGAGGTGATCTGAGAATCCACAGCAAAAGAGCGGAACTCGGGGGACACGAGGCTCTCATATTTTTTGACTCGGACCCGTACCACCTCACGCTCCTCCTCCTCTACCGCCGCGGCCGCCTGGGCACCTCCGACCGGCGAGGGCGCTGCGGAGCATGCCAAGTCCGAGGCCGCGGAGGAGGTTGTTGCCATCCCGCCGCGCTGTCGTCTCTGTCCAGGGGACAACTAATAGTTGCCCTTACTCTAGCCGTACACCCTACAGTGCGGGCACCCGCGGCCCCACCTTGCCGGAATACTTTCTTTTAGTTGAAAATATTTTTTCGTAAAATATATTTTATCACAATTTCTCCTCCCCTACCTCCTTCCAGATCTTCCTCACTTCCCTACCTCTCCCCCACTTCAACTCCTATTTCTCTTAACACCGAATTGCTTCTGTCTTAAAAGAAATATAGGGGACAAAGAGTGGAGCAAGACTGAAGGAAAGGCCATTCAGAGACTGCCCCACCTGGAGATCCATCCATATGTAGACACCAAACCCAGACACTATTGCTGATGCCAAGAAGCGCTTGCTGACAGAAGCCTGATATAGCTGTCTCCTGAGAGGATCAGCCAGAGCCTGACCAATGCAGATGCAGATGCTTGCAGCCAACCATTGGACTGAGCACAAGGATGCCAATGGAGGAGTTAGGGGAGGGACTGAAGGAGTTGAAAGAGTTTAAAACTCCATAGGAAGAACAACAATATCAAACAACTAGACTCCCCAGTGCTCCCAGGGACTAAACTACCAACCAAAGAGTACACATGGAGGGATCCATGGCTCCAGCTGCATATGTAGCATAGGATGGCCAAGTGGTCATCAATGGGAGGGAGGCTCTTGGTCCTATGAAGGCTTGATGCCTCAGTGTAGGGGAATGCTAGTGCACTGACGGGGGAGTGGGGGGGAGTACCCTCATAAAAGCAGGGGGAGGGGAGTTGAATAGAGGTTTTTCAGAGGGGAAACCAGGAAGGGGGATAACATTTGAAATGTAAATAAATAAAATAACCAATAAAAAATAAAAAATAAAACAAACGGGCAAATAAATAAACCAGAATTTTTTTAAAGCACCAGAAACACAGACACACACACACAAATCCATAAAAACACAAATTTGATCTCCATAATATACTAGTAAGAGACCAGTAAAATTAAAAATAAAAAAAAAGGTCACCTGTATTCTTAAAAGGCTCTGATACTTGAGGGAAGTTATTTAACCCTTTAAAACCTAGATGGTAGTTTCCTGACCTATAAAATGGGAATAATAATATTTGGCTCATGAGATGTTTATGAAGATAAAAGAATACATAGAAGTTGTTTAATGCGATTTATTGCTTATAGCAAGTACAAAGGAAATGGAAGCAATTATTGTTAGAGTTAAAGGTACCAAGAGAAGGTATGACATACAGCAGTAGGATTTATGATCTTGTTACACTGTGGGCATAGCTGCAGACTTAACTAAACCAAGCTCACTTAACGTGAGGTTTATTTGCTACTTTACAAGATACTTAAGAGTTGGTTAATTCTCTTCCAGAAAGATAGAAATAGCGTTTTGTCACCATACAATAGACAGAGCGATTTTTGTAGACTAAAGATGATCTGGCTTCGAGCCCAAGAATTTCTTATTTCTATATCAATTAATAATTCAAAAGAATTTCCAAATAACAAACTTCCATTTCACTAAAGACAAGAATCCACTAATGGATGCCTCTAAACTTAGCAAGCACTCCAATACATCATTGGTGGGTTTTGTTGTCTGCCCCATAATGCACACTGATGGGCCAGCACTCTGGGGCATTGGAGGGTGTTAGATACAACCAGGCAACTGTCCAGGACCAACTTCTTCTTGGGCTGTAGATCCTAAGACTATTAGAGTGGACTTCCAATCCATTAATTCTCCGTGAAAAAGTAAGAGTGATGCGTTATGACATCACCAGTTTCAAACAGCCTAATGAGATATCCTAGGCTGCCTTCCAAGATTGATGAGCTCAGCTGGTGATGGGAGTAGCCGAAGAAAATGTTCAGCACAGCTGAGATAACCCAACAGTTCTTTCCCAGGCCGCTCACAAACCCTGAGACTGGAGTTCATTTAGAGTTTATTTTACTCCTTAAATTTTGGATTGAGAAATGAGTCTAACCTTCTCACAGCACAAGGCTCTTTTCCTCACTGCCTGACCTCATAGGGTTTTGTTTTGACTTGTCTATGGAAGTGTGTGTGTTTTCATTCATTATTTGATGAATAGTTAGCCTGAATGTTGGTTAGTGGGTGTGTTTTCAGATTTTTAGGAGAGGCAGACAAGCCAAGTACAATGTATGCTCAAGATAGGCAAGCTTTTGGGAGCTGGAGAGAAGCCCAATGGAGTTACATGCCAAACCATGAGATTTCAACTTTTAAATTTTAAGTTCAGGAACAGCAGAAAGCAGAACTCTAAAACCTTCCTCCCCAAGAGGTCCTTGGTCCTATGAAGGCTTAATGGATGCCCCAGTGTAGGGGAATGTGAGGGCAGGGAGCGGGGAGTGGGTGGGAGGGGGCTAAAGAGGGGGGGGGGGGGGGGGGGGGGGGGGGTGGGGGGTTTGGGGGGGGGGGGGACCGGGAAAGGAAATAACACTTGAAGTATAAATAAAGAAAACATCCAATTTTAAAAAACAAACCTTCCTCCCAGATCTTACAGTGGCCTGCAACAAGTAGGCCACAGCCAATAGAATTCAGGAGCAAAATATTTAGAGAGAGAGTGACTTTAAATTGTGCTGGGTATGTATGCAGACAAGTGGAAACTGTCTCACCCTTTGGGACAACCATTGGCAAGATGGTGAGTATTTACCTTAATTTAACTATTCAATTATGTTTTGTGGATGTTTTCTGTAGGTGGAGCTAATTACAGAATTGTCAGGGCTAAGTATTTTAAAACCTCATGTTCAAAAAGAAATAGGAAAAGCTGGGGTAAAGTGCTTGCTGTACAGGCATGAGAACCTGAGTTCAGATTTCCAGCATCCATGAGAAAAGCCCAGCATGGAGGCTGCTCCTGCCTGGAGTGCTGAGAGGGCAGAGATTGAAAGGTCTCTAGATACGCCAGCCAATCTAGCCAAATGATGAGCTCCAGGTACAGCAAAAGACCTTATCAAATAAATGAGGTAGGGAAAAATAAGGGAAACATCAGACATTGACCTACAACTTCCACATCAGACATACATGTTTGCATACAGACATGAATGTGTGTGTGTATACATATATATGTATGTATATGTATATATATACAAAATAAAAATAAGCAGTGAGATAATACAGTAAAATATAAAATGTTTCATTTAATTCCACACCTTTTCTCTTCCTAACAGTGTTCTTAGTTGTTGTTGTTGTTGTTGTTGTTGTTGTTGTTGTTGTTTGACTGTACTGTTGAGCATACACTTTAATGAGAAGGGTTTCCTCAGCAAGTGCATCTGTGAGCTGAAGCTGGGTGGTGTCAGGACTTCACTTCCTGCTCCACAGGCTTCAGGTGCCACTGCACGACCAACTCCCCAGTGCTCTTAAGGCATGTGCCGGACATGGTCTCTTCTGTGGGAAGTCCTTGTGGCAGCTTCAGGGGCTGGATGCCTAGTGTTCAACCACTTTAGCTTTGCATTCACCAACGGGATGTTCTTGTGAGTTTGAGGGCTGTGTTCCTTCTGTAGTCGGAGCATCTTGATCATATCTTTTTCCTAGTATGGACACCTCTTTGTACTTTTTATTCTTGTAACAAAGTGAAGTTTATGAGGGTTCTGGAAGTCCCCACCGTATTTTTCATGATCTTCGGCCCAAGGCAGAAACACTTTATCTGGAATTCTTGATCTGGTAAATTTGTGACAAATCCACTCTGTACGGATCAGAGATTTTGCACCTTTTTTTTAATTCCTTTTTTTTATTTTATAAATTAATTTATTTTTTTACACTCCATATTCCATTCCCCGACCCCCATCCACCCTTTGACTGTTCCGCATCCCATACCTCCTCCCCACCCCCTTGTCTCCACGTGGATGTTCCTACCCCCCACCCCACCTGACCTCTAAACTCCCCGGGGCCTCCAGTCTCTCGAGGGTTAGGTGCATGATTCTATCCTTTTTTTCAGTCTGTACTCTGCTTGGAGACCTCTAAAATACTGAGTACAGAACTCCAGCCATAAGTGTGGTAATTCTCTTTAGAGGCGGTGACCACTGCGTCCACTCTGAATGTCCCCACTGTGTTCTTAGTCTTTCTTTAATGTCACACAAGCCCTCCTTGGACACTTAAGACTCTATCCTGGGAGGTAGCCTACATGGTTCTTCACCTCCCAGGTTCCTCTCACCAGCCACGACACCAATGTGCAGTATCCTAACTCAGGTGTGAAAGTCAGCCCCCTCCCTGTAGCCCACTGCTGCAACTCCCACAGATCAACTTTCATGGAATTAAACTTTCTGTGTCTAGATTAGGACAGGCTAGAGGTCCATGCCTACCTACTAATTTGCCCATAGAACCCACCATTGTGTTGTCAGACTAAAACAGGAACACTTGTGAATATGTCCCATAAAAAGACTCTGTGAGGCACAGGCCCTGCTTTGACTCCCCCTACCTTGCCATTTCTGACGCTAAACCAGGGGGGCATCTCTCCCTTAACTCCACATTTTGCTATTCCCACAACATTCTATTTATTCTATTTGATACTGTCTCAGGTAGTTGGTGGCAACAGTCATAAGGCAGAGAAAGGGCATGATCACAAACCTGTCAGAGAATAGGCTTGGCTACAAACCATAAACCTGCTCCATTTTCTGCAGAGCTTCGAGGATAGAACAAACTAAGTCAAGCATCATAGTTCTCAACTGGCCTCAGCTACTCTGATGATTGCTTGATCCCAGGAATGTGACATTTACCTGGACAATGTAGGGAGACTCTATCTCAAGCAAATCCAAACAAAGCACAAACTACAAAAACACAAACAAAAAACAACATTCCCAAATTCAAAGATAAAAACACTGAGAAATTCAATATCATAACATTAAAATCTTAAACCATAGATAGTGAGTTTCTGAGCATATGACCTTATGGCAGACCCTTATGAAACCATGTGCAGTCTCTAAAAGTTTTGTAAAGGAAGTCCTCCAGGCTAACTCTAAGCAGATAGTAAGTGGGGCTGAAATTTAAGGTTGAAAACATTAGGTTGGAAATCTTGGCACAGTTCTACTTACTTACATGTATTTATAGGCCTTTGTGCTTTGAAGTTTCTCCACAAATGTTTATCCCACCTGAATAATGGAAGCCTAAACTCCTAGAAAACAAAGAATGCCTATTTCATACCCTGAGTTATTTACTTTGGCCTCAAAATCACTCCTGTTAACCTGGCATGAGTGAAGGGGAAAAAAGGGCCCAGCGACAGCCCTTAAGGCTTTGGGTTTTCTTCACATAGGATCGTCTAGATCATTTAGAACCTAATGGATCCTTTCCATAAGACTTAAAAATGGGGATATTTGGATTGTAACTGCACTTGTTTGTAGAAAGGGCTGACAGTTCAAAGCCTCCAGCACAGCTATTGATTTCCAGTAGTCAGGGGCAGAGATTTGCTAGGTAGCTGAGAGCTAATGCCTTTACTTCTGTCTCCCTATCTGAGTATGTACAAAAAAACCTCTGCAACCCATTCAGTGTCAGCAGGTAGACCCTAGAACCTGTGGGCTGTGATCCCTTTTGTGTGTCAAATGACCTTTTCAGAGGGGTTACATATCAGATATCCAGTAGCAAAATTACAGTTATGAAGTAGCAACAAAAATAATTTTATGGTTGGGGGGTCACCACAACGTGAAACACTGTATTAAAGGGTCGCAGCAATAGGAAGGTTGAGAACCACTGCAAAGGTTCTTAACCATGACTATCTTCTCCTTCTTCCTTTTCTTCTTCTTCTTCCTTTTCTTCTTCTTCTTCTTCTTCTTCTTCTTCTTCTTCTTCTTCTTCTTCTTCTTCTTCTTCTTCTTCTTCTTCTTCTTCTTCTTTTCTGAGACATGGTTTCTCTGTATAGCCCTGGCTGTCCTGGAACTCACTCTGTAGACCAGGCTGGCCTCGAACTCAGAAATCCGCCTGCCTCTGCCTCCCGAGTGCTGAGATTATAGGCGTGCACCACCACCGCCCGGCGACTATCTTCTTTAAGTATTTTAAAGGCCATGTTTCATTTCTATGATTGTCAAGCTCTTCAATAAAGTAAGCACAATGTGGTTTTCTCACAGGCTGCCTTTTCAGTCAGCAACTGGCAGTCACTGATCTCATCCTTCAAAACCAGTGACACTGACCAAAAGCGAGCCTGTACGTTTTGTGGAACACACCATCACATTACCCAGAGTACATTCAAAAGAAGGAGGGCTCACTGGTAAGAGCACATACTACTCTTGCAGAGGACCTGAGTTTGGTTCCTGACACACATACCCCGGTAGCTTATGGGTACATACTCCCTGACCCCAGCACACACATACACATAATTGAAGGAAAGAATTTTTTAAAAAAGAAATGTTATAATTAATGTAGTTCTTGACCTGTTAAAAATCATTTGAGCTAAGTGGTATCATGCTCGTTTTCCTGACATTTATTTCTGTAATGTCAACATAGGAATGAGATGCTTGATAATATTTTGTCCAATTACCATGGAAGCTGTTTCTTCTAAACACACCCCGGGTACTATGTGTCTTCTTTCACTTACATATCCAATCAGCGCTCATAAAACTCTGGCAGTTATCCTCTTGCGTGACGCTTCTTTGTGTGTGTGATCCAGGTGCTGCCACTTAAGGCTTCTAAGCCTCAGCTTTATCTGTTAAACAAAGCTAAGCCTCACTCCACTCATCCCATGGAAATATTGCCACCATCTCAGGAGAAATCAGAATTCAAGGAACAGCACAAATGAGAAAGTCCAATGGGAATGTAAATGATTCTCTTTGCCTCAAGTCATGATAGCTATTTTCAGAAATTGGCTATTTGTACCTAGCAATAATTACAAGGATGGCCCCAGGTGTCACAAATTAGACTATATGAGCAGTGATTATCCCACCCACTGTCTTCTCTCTCTTGACTGATTCAAGGGAAGCCCTTAGATGCTCAAGCCCAATGTGAACATGCTAGCAGGGCCAACTGAGATTCTCAGGCTACATTTCAGAAGGAGAAGGCTTGGATAGTAAAGGCCTTGTTGCACTCCAGAAAGAGGGCTAGTTTCAGAGCTTCTGTTCCCTTCCGTAGGGGCCCCTCCTCCCAGGAAATTCCCTTTTGATTGTCTATCCTGATCAATGCTTTCATAGGCAGGCCTTTTCACACCAAGTTCCTCTGAACACTATGTCCCTCTACACATAAGGACTGCTTTCACAAAGCAGACTTCATGGCTGGATATACTGGTTTCATATTAATTTCTAGAATTCCTTTATTTTTCAGGGCAAACTGCACCACCGCTGCGAGAAGGGTCAGATCCTATCATTTTAACTTGAGTTTCAAGATTAAGCACACATGCCCGAACAAAGAGTCTTGCTATCAAAGCACAATATTAGTGAACTTGAAAATAAAATAATTTTATTTAGAAATACTTTTAGAGTTCCCCAACCATACTAGAATTTCCTCTGTGTACTTTCACTTATTGTTAGTACATTATTTTTCTTAACAATTATTCTACCTATATCTCCAACTTATCATCTAGATTTTTTCTGAGTCTCTCTCTCTCTCTCTCTCTCTCTCTCTCTCTCTCTCTCTCTCTCTCTCTCTGTGTGTGTGTGTGTGTGTGTGTGTGTGTAAGTGAGCACATGCACATGTGTGCACCAGCATGCATGTTCACACACTGAATGGCAATAGATGTTCTATGTATCTCTCTCATGTCCATTTTTTTTTTTTTTGAGTTTGACTCTCATTGAACCTAGAACTAAACTGATTGGCTAGTAAGGCTCAGAGATCTTGTTTCCATCTTTCTAATGCTGAGATTACAGGTATATATCACTGTGCTTGATTTTTTACATGGATGGAGGGAACCCCATCTCAGGTCTTCATCTGTGTGCAGTAAGCACTTTGTCAAACAACCCACCTCCTGCGTCCTTGAATCTCTTTCAAAGTAAGTTACATACATACACGTCATGGACATTTCTACTTATTGCAGCTATTCTCTTACATAACCACAATCCCATTTCCAACTTGAATAAACTTCATATTGTTACTTTAACTACCATTTTTATTCCAATATTGTTACCTGGCCTCAATATACCACAATATATAATGTCATTTTTCCTTTAGGAGAGCATCCAATATAGGGTCACGTATTTTCTTTAGTTCTTAGGTTACTTTAGTTTTCATTAATCTAGACTGTTTCCACAACCCCATTTTTAAAATCCCATAACATCAATAATTTTGAAGAATACCCCATACACACTTTTCTCATCATTATAGAAATTATTTCTTTTGGAACTTATCTTGTATCCTCCTGATTAGATTCTGGTCATGTTCTTTGCCAGAAAATTATGCAGGAGTATGCTTTTCTTAAAGTATCACATCTAGGGGGCTGGAAATATGGAGTAGCTGTTAAGAGCACTTGCTACTCTTCTAGAGGACCAAAATTTAGTTCCCAGCACCCACACCAGGTGGCTCATAACAGTTTGTAACTTCTGATTCAGTGGATTCACTTCTGGCCTCTGATGGGGCCTGCCCTAACATACACACACATAATTCAAAATAATAAAAATAAATCTTTACACTATCACATCTGGAGGTCTATGGTATCAGCCTGTTCCTCAACAATAAGTTTAAGTTATATTACTGTCAGTATAATACCACTAGACTCCCCCACCTGGCTTACATGTAGTTTGGAGGGAGATAGTTTAAGTTCATACAAATATCATCAAAATGGCTTTTCATCAAAATGCCATTGTGGATTTAGAATTCATCAGTCATTCTTGCTTGAACCGATCTTTACCATAAGTGGTAGAAGAAGATTCTTTTACCCCAACACCAACATCAAGTCCATATTGACCTCCTGGCTCTTGATATTCCACAATAAGTAAAGGCTTTCTCCTCTGTTCTACTTATACACCTGTCTATGCACCTGTCTTCTAAATATCTGTTTGCTGTTCAGCATAGAGCTATGAATTTTCATCTTATCCAGTGGTTTGTTGTTGGAACACAATCCAAGAATGGAGTGTGTGAGATTTCTGAGTACCTGTGAGAATTGTTCATGGATTATACCTTGTGCCCCTCCCAGGTGTAGAGGATAGGCGTGAGTCACTTTAGATGATTCATTATAGCTGGATACTGTTATTCGTTCAAGTCCTTCTATGGAAAAACATGTTTTTGCCTCATGTTGCTTATACTTGTGATAGAATATGTTACTCGGTGTTTATTCTTAAATGGGCTGTTTCTCAGACTAAAATTGCCTTTAGTCTGCCTCATTTTGGGCTTGATTCTTCTAGGTCGAACTGCCTTTAAAGTGATAAACAGTTTGTAATTCATTATTCTGCTTAATTATGTTGCTGTTCAAGTTGCCCCAGATTTGGCCAAGGTAAATCTTGCATCTTCATGACAGATCTCCATCATCTTTTTCTTGATGTAAGTGGTAGTTACTTTTCTCCTTCCTGTGGTAATACCTGACAAAAGCAATTGCAGAGATTAAAGTTATATTTTGGCTCACAATTCCAGGGATACATTCCATTATAAGATATGGCATCAGGAACAGGAGGTGACTGGTCATATTGTATTCACAGTAAGATGAGAGAGAGAGAGAGAGAGAGAGAGAGAGAGAGAGAGAGAGAGAGAGAGAGAGAGAGAGAGAGAGAGATGCTCAACTCACTCCCCTTTATTCAGTTCAGAACATCAGCCCAGAGAGTGGTGCCACAATTAAGGTGGGTCTTCCCACCTTAATTTAGTTAAGCTAGATAATTCCTTGCAGGCATACTCAGAGTTGTCTCTTAGATTCTGATCCTGGTAAGTTGACAATAAAGAGTGCCCAACTACAGAGCCCTTCTTTTTTTTTTCCAATTGTATAAATGTTTTTAGGCTTCAAGATCTCAGTACTAAGTGTTAATTTTGTAGGTACCTTTGCTTGTTAGCTCCTTCACTGGAAAGTGAAGTGGAAACGTCTAGTTCTTTGGAAAGTTAGTTATGTTAAATGATGTTTTGCTGGAGCATACAGGTGAAAGGATGTTTTGATATAATAAACATGTGAAAGAACCCAGGATGAAGGAGTATGCATATGACCCCACAGGCAGTGGGAGAGGAGCACTGAGCATTGCTTTGGTTTGTTCTGCCTCACTATTCTTCACTAAAAACAAGTGGGCATTGGTTCACTTTACGTAGCATTGTTGAGCTTAACTTGTGGTAATGCTGCCACTGAGCGAAACTCGCCCAGGAACTAACTGCTCATGAGGTTGCCACTTCAGCAGCCTTGCCTCAGGCCAGTTGGTAAGCCTAATGGTTTCTTCAGGGCTGAACTACAGCTGCTTAGTATCTACTTGCTGAAAGGACTGGACTGTAACTGATGGTACATGCATGGTATCTGCCTGCCTAGAGGACTTGTCTGCAGCTGCTAAGTCATGTTTGGTGTTTGCTACAGGACTGAACTGCTGCCAAAGAAGATCAAGCTTGCCCCCAAAGAACTATTGTTGAATAGGTCCAGTTCCCCCCTATCCTAATAACTTTTCTCTTCCACTACCTCTGCTGAGGAAAGTGTGAACCCTTATTAAAAGTATGTTACAAAAATTTATGCCTACAGGAAAGAGTTGAGAGATGTAGATATCTCTTATATAAGCATGTGTATACATACATATCCATACACACACATCCAGATATGTGTGCACAAAACTTTCATATGCACATACTGATATGTATTTAAAAATTATGAGTTTTTACAAAACTCTTCATTTATCCCTCACTTTTCCCATTCTGTTTTTTTTGTGTGAATCACTTCTTCCATATTCAGAATGCTGACTCTCCATGATATTACATTTTATTAATGTGCTCAGTCCTATGCTACATCTAAAGTCATTCAATCTTAAATAACTCAGTGAACAATAGACAGCTATGTAGTGTGAATCTGAATTTTCCTATTACCACCTGTACTGGCTAGTTTTGTGTGTCAACTTGACACAGGCTATAGTTATCACAGAGAAGGGAGTTTCAGTTGGGGAAGTGTCTCGATGAGATCCAGCTGTGGGGCATTTTCTCAATTAGTGACCAAGGGGGTAGGGCCCCTTGTGGGTGGTGCCATCTCTGGGCTGGAAGTCTTGAGTTCTATAAGAGAGCAGGCTGAGCAAGCCAAGAGGAGCAAGCCAGTAAGGAACATCTCTCCATGGCCTCTGCTTCAGCTCCTGCTTCCTGACCTGTTTGAGTTCCAGTCCTGACTTCCTCTGGTGATAAACAGCAATGTGGAAGTAAGGTAAATAAACCCTTTCCTCCCCAACTTGCTTCTTGGTCATGATGTTTGTGCAGGAATAGAAACCCTGACTAAGACAAATTGGTACCAGAAGTGGGGTATTCCTGTGACAACCTGACCATGTTTTGGGGAGGACTGTGGAAGGACTTTGGAACTTTGAGCTAGAAGAGCAGCCACTGACTGTTAAGAACTCTGTGAGATGTTCTGTAGGAGCTTAGAAGATCATGTTGAGAACAGTGCAGAGGATAGAGGCCTGGCTTGTAAAATTTCAGAGAAAAGATTAAAGACTCTTATTAGGGCCATGTTGTTTTAATTGTGAAGATTCTGTGGTTCTGGTTAGCTCGGGCTGAAATATCAGCTGTGATTAACAAGATACCAGAACTACTAAAGTGAAAACTTTGCATTACTGGGACTATTGATGCTGGT
>JADRCD010095977.1:0-22200 GCA_019843815.1 Montemys delectorum | reverse complement strand
AAAGACAAGTTATTCTCTGATTCTCCACATGTCCCAGTCGTAGGGACTTTTGACTTGCAGGTGATCAAAAGTAGTAGAGGAAAGAGTCTAGGCCAGGATCCTTAGGGCACCTGGACCAAGGGCCCTATATAGCTACCTAGAAAAATCTAGTGGAAGACCTCTCTCCTCCTTCATAAATAAAAGCCTTTCTTTCCCAAGACCCACTAAACAGGTTCTGGCTGTCAGGAAGAAAGAACACTGGAGGAGAGATCCAAACCTGAGAAACTTCTGATCCTCCAAGACTCTTCAACCTTGGACCTGTTATACCAAGGCCCTCTTCCTCCAAATCTCCCTACCCTAGCCCCCATGGCTCTGCCAACACCAGTACTGGTTCCTCAGACCCTATGAGACTGGGTCATTGCATCCTCCTTCACCGGAATGGGAAGAAAACCTGAGAGCCAAACCCCTGATACCATGGTGGCTCTCTCACTGAAGGCATATGGGCCTATGGAAAGGGGCAATCAGGCTATGCAATATTGGCCCTTCTCTTTGGCCTACTTGTACAACTATAAGGCCCAACCACAACCCCCTTTTCCAAAGGGCCAGTTAATTTCTTTGAGATTGTTTTATTTATAATGCAAAAAGCCAGAAACCAGAAACATAGGGGCACCATAGATTGACCAGGCTATTATCGAGAGCGAGTTTCCCCTGACTAGACCTGACTGGGACTTTAATAGGGCAGAAGGTAAGGAGCACCTGAAGGTCAACAACCAGGCTCCATTGGCAGGTCTCACTACAACCTACAAATTTGACCAACGTATGTGAAGTTAGACAGGGACCAGATGAGTCACCTGCTCCCTTTCTAGAGCAATGCATGGAGGCATTCCATCAGTATATGCCCTATGACCCCAGCAACAAGGAGCACAAAGCTACTGTGACTATGGATTTTATAGACCAGGCTAGCAGAGATATCAGGAAAAAGCTTCAGGAGCTAGAGGAACTACAGGATAAGTCATTGAGGGATTTAGTACAGGTTGCTGAGAAAGTCTACCATAACAGGGAGACAGAAGAGGAGAAGGAACAGAGAAAGAGAAAGAAAGAAGATGAAAGGGAGATGGAAAAAAAGTGACAGGGAAGGAATCTACAGAGAGTCCTGACTCTCAGGGTAGAGGATGAATACAAGTTGTTTGAGACCTTGGACAGGGCACCCCAGTACCTAGACTGGTAGTTCGAGGCCTTTCCCCAGGCCTGGACTGGGATGGCAGGGATGGGGAGGGCCAACAACCAGTCTCCCATCTATGTGGAGCTTAGAGCTCAAGCCTCCCTGGTGTCTGTGCACCAATATCTGATGTTGAGGGAGGCTCAGGTTGGAATCAGGCCCCACATTACCAGGCTCCTAGAAAAAGGAAATGCCAATCATCTTGGAATACTCCCCTTCTTCCTGTGAAGAAATCTGGGGCCCAAGACTAAGAATGACTGTCTAGAGGGGACAAAACACTTCTTGGAGGAGCTGGGAGGATTGAGATACACAGCCTCAGACAAGAAGGCCCAGAGAAAAGTAAGTTATTTGGGATACCTGCTGAAAGATGGCCAGCACTGGCTCTCCAACACCATCCTACATATACCTCCTCCACAGAGCCCCAAACAAGTATGGGAATTCCTGGGCATGGCTGGGTTCTACTAGCTATGGATTCTAGGGTTTGCTGAATTGGCTGGCCCCCTCTGTCCCCTGACTAAAAAACGACAATCCTTCTGAAAAGTATGAAAGATATAAAAATAAGTTTTTATGACCCCTTGCAGAATGAGCAGAACTAAGAATGCAGGTCAACCAGTTCAGAGCTCTGGGTTCCAGGAACTTGGCTTAACTCAGAGCTTCATGGCTCTGGTTCCTGAGACCTGCCCCTCCTGGCCGAACTAAAATGAAGGCGGAACTAGGAATGAAGGTCAACTAGTTCCCGAGGCTCTCCACTCTGCCAACCAGTAGATAAAGATTGCATTCCTAAGATGAATATGTTCCCCTCCCTAACTGACTGAATATCTTGGGTTGGAATTCCCCCTCGCTCTCCCTAGTTTGTGGTTTTTCCCTTTAAATACTCCTTGTTCCTTGTGCTTGGGGTTGAACTCCTCTGACTTGCTAGGTTATGTGTTGGATCCCAAATCTGGCTTCCCTTCCTCCCGCTGAATAAACCTCAAGCTGTTGCATCAAGATCGGTCTCTTGTGAGTTATTGGGTGGTCGTGTCATCTCGAGACTTGAGTGAGGGTCTCCCCAGATCTGGGGGTCTTTCACTTCAGTTGGGGTGAAGAAGAGCAACAGGCTTTTGATGTGGTTAAGCAGGCTTTACTGGAAGCCCCTGCTCTAGGACTGCCCAATGCCAGTAGACCTTTCCACCTTTATGTAGCAGAGAATAAGGAAGGGAGTGCTTCCTCAGTGGCTGGGCCCCTGGAAATGACCAGTTGCCTATCTGTCAAAGAAATTAGACCCTGTTGCTGCTGGGTGGCCTGCTTGTCTATGGATAGTGGAGGCAGTGGCTGTTTTAGTTTAAAATGCTGATAAATTAACTCTGGAGCAAAATCTGACTGTCCCATGCCTTGGAGAATGTTGTTTTCTAGCTCCTGGATTGTTGTTTGACCAACAACCACATGACTCATTATCAGACTCTGTTGCTAAACTCAGATTGGGTGACCTTCACATGACCAGTGGCCCTCAACCCAGCCACTTTGCTACCTGACTCCAACCTCAATCTGCTAGCACATGATTGCCAGTAGATTCTAGCTGAGGACCAGGGATGGCAAAAAGACCTGTCAATCAGTTGCTCTCCATGCTGAGGCCACCTGGTTCACTGATGGCAGCAGTTACCTAGTAGAGGGAAAGTGCAAGGCGGGAGCTGCCATTGTGAATGGGTGACAGATGGTATGGGCAGAACCACTTCCTCCAGGAACATCAGCCTAAAAGGCAGAGCTGATAGGTCTGACCAAAACCCTGGACCTGGGGACAGGCAAAAAGATCAACATCTACATGGATAGCAGGTATGCCTTTGCCACAGCCCACATTCACAAGGCTATATACCAAGAGAGAGGACTGCTCACATCAGAGGGAAAAGAAATAAACAAGCAGGAAATCTTGGATCTGATGAAGCCAGCAGCTGTGAGTATTATTCATTGCCCAAGACATCAGAAGGGAAGAGACTCAGTAGCCTGGGACAATAACCAGACAGATCAAGTGGCTCTGCAGGAGCCTATCCTGGTTATGGGCTGGGAAACACCTGCTGGGAAATGGGACTGGAGTAAGGGATGGCTTCACTTAAAATGTATAGAAGAAGAAGAGACTCAGATTGCTAGCCACCTTACCAACTATTACCAAGAGAAAGTAGGACAGTGGTGCACACAAGAAGGAGCAAAAAGAAAGCAAGAAAAAGACTTCCCCAGAAAGCAAGCAAAAGACTTACTAGGCCAAATGCACAGATGGACTCATTTAGGGGATAGAAACCTTGTCCAAGCAGTTAAGAGACCTAATATATATATCTCAGATTCTGGGCCAGAAAGATAGTAGAACAGTATAAGGTAATGCTTATGCAGCCAAGAGTAAATAAGGCAAAAGACCTAGGGGAGAACAGCGTGGAGATTATTGGTAGGTTAGTTTTACAGAAGTTAAGCCAGGAAAATATAGTTACAAATACCTTCTAGTGTTTGTAGGTGTTTTCCCTGGATGGGTTGAGATATTCCCTACCAAGCAGGAAACAGCTACCATGATAGCTAAGAAGATATTAGAAGATATTTTCCAGAGGTTCATAGTGCCCAAGGTAATTGGATTGGACAATGGTCCTGCTTTTGTCTCTTAAGCTAAGTCAGGGATTGGCAGAGATATTGGGGACTAATTGAAAGCCCCATTGTGCCTACCATCCCTAGAGCTCAGGGCAGGTAAAGAGACCTTGACTAAATTGCCCTTGGAGACTGGCTTGGACTGGTTGGTACCCCTCCCCTTGGCCCTGAACACCCCCTACCACTTTTACCTGACCCTTTATGAGATCCTACATGGCACACCCACTCCCTTGACACTGCCCGGCTCTTGATCCCCCCAGGGTGACTTTTCAGGCTGACAAGAATCTTATTGCTCGATAGCAAGCTTTCCAGATCAGCCACTTGGAATTGTGGCCTAAACTCAGTGCCCTGTATAATGCAGACATCCCAGAGGTTCCACACAAGTTCCAAGTTGGAGGTTGGATATATGTTAAGAGATGTTGTGATGAACACTTGGAAGCAAACTGGAGGGGGCAGTTCCTGATGTTGACACCATGACCTCCATTAAAGTGGATAGAGTAACTGCTTGGGTTCACATCAGATCAGCACCTTCACTTGATGCCAACTAGATAGCAGACAGATACCCAAGCAACCCATTTCTGCAAGGCCAGAGAAACCACGAGACAGCTATAGTGTATCTTCCAGTGCTGAGCCTTGGCAGCCCCCACAACCCTACCAGGGTGACTTGGCAGGTGCTTTCAGCCACAGGTGATGTGGCTTGGTCTGCTACATGAGTTGTATGTGGTAGCTGGACCCTGTCTTTGATTTCTGTGATTTAGCAGTGGGCTTTGACTTCTGGGGTGTCACTACCCTGGAGACACAGGGAGAGGAATTGCCTGGATGTGGGGGACAAGGAACTTGTGAATCTAAACCATGTCCCAGAAGTGGACATGGAGGATGGGGCTTAGGGTACGGACACTCAAAATTGAAAAGTGTCCTTTGAGAAACCCCCATATATATGTGTCCTCAAGATGAGAGAAACCATCAGCAGGCCCATCAGTGTTAGGGGGGCAACCATTTCTTCTATGCTACTTAGAGGTGTGAAACATCAGAAAGCACATACTGTAGACCATTCTGGGGGGGGGGTAGTTAAATATTCAATGGCCAAGGTGAGAGAAGGGTTAGTCAAGTGGAAGAGAGAACGGAGGGCTGGTTGGAGTCTTGGTTTAACATCTTCCCCTGGTTTATTACCTTGATTTTCTGCATTGTTAGGAATCCTGATTATTTTGTTTCTGCTTCCAACCTTTGGCCTTTACATTTTAAATCACTTAGATGCCTTTATTAAAGCTCACATAGCTGCAGTACAGTTGATGGTCCTGAAACAAAGATATCAAGAGCTAAGTACAGAGCACCAGGCATATGAGCTGCTTAACTATCCACAATAGCTTCAAGACTGAAGCATGCACAAAGAAAAGGGGGAAATGAGAAGGTCAACTCAGGAACTTTGGGAAAGTCATGGAACACTTGCATCTCTGGAAGGGAGAGACTAATATCCCTCAGACCACAGGGTGGGGACAGACCTGCAGGTGGGGACACATTCCACAGGATGGACTGTTGCCCACCTTCAGACAAGGGAAGTCCTTGCTACCTCATTCCCTGAAGATCAATCAGTTTAAAAAGTCACACTGTTCTGCCAATCACATTGTGCCTAATGAGTGCTGCCTGAAAACTGTATAAAAAAAAGCTCATTGAACAAGCTGTGGAGGGTTGTCTCCTCTCCTTCGGGTCTGAGATGACCCCAGTGCACTGGAACAATAAATTCCTACTGCTTTTTGCATCGATCCAGGCTCCATGTGGTTCACTCAAGGGGTCCCCAGTAAGTTAAGGCTCTACAGAGTCTTACACTTCTTTTCTCCTTGACCAGAATCTTGAATCTTTCAGACCCCACTTCTGGAATCCTTTTTGTGTGGTTACATATACACTTGAGTTTCATTTATATTTATTTTTATATTTTTATATAGAATATGTCTCTTAGTGATCATATGATACTCTATAGAAACTGAATTTACTTAAAGAATATAAATTTTGGAGTTAAATTATTTATAATGAAAATTAAAGTAATTTTCTCCTTGTTTGATAGTTATTCTTTTTCAATATATTATCTGAAATTCCAGGTCAGTATCTTAGTTATGTGTGTTGTCTCCTCTTTCCTATCCTACCATTTTGGAGAATCTCAGTCTGAAGGACCAGATTTGGTGCTCCAAGCCTTTCTGTGTTACTTTGGCTTTTTACATCTTGTGCCTGTACATTTCTCTTCTGTGTCGAATTATTTCCATCACGATATCTCCTATATTTGAATCATTGCCTTCATCTGTCTGCTAGCAGCCAGTCTCTAATGAAAGTCAAACTCCAGATTCATTTCTTTAAGATTATTTCTCCAACTGAGAAAGCAATTTGTCTCAGTTTTATGATACCCTTTACAAAATGTCATGCAGTCCCTAAAATTTTTCACATGCAAGATCTTATTTAATTTGCTCTACAACTTTGTATAGGACAGGCACCACCAACTCTATTTTATACACAGAGAATTCGACTCATAACTGAGTTCCCTTCTTTCATTTTTAATGGGGACTGAATGTATGGTCTCACATATGCTAGGGAAGTTATCATCATTAAGCTATGTGCTTTAACTCTAGTTGAATTTTCTAATCATGATATTGGTAACTGACAGAAAAGTATCTTTAAGTCCTCTGTCTTTCACAGTCAATCATTTTTCCATTACCATATTTCATGCTTGCTTTTGGGTAATCTGAAAGGTGAGATAGATTAATACACCTAGAAAATTCAATTCATTTTCATAGAAGTCAAATTCTTCATTTGTAAAATAGACATTACACTAATACAATTCTTCAAATACGAGAAGAAATTTTAGGTGACTGTTAACACCTTTCATAGAGTAACTCATTTCTGAACATATATGGGCATTGTTCTTCAAGGAGTTTGTTAATACCTACAATATGGAAATTACTCATGGTCTTAGCTAAAGCCTATTGCTTTCCTCAGCCTTAGAATTTTACTCCTTTGAGCACTCTCAAGTATTCTGTATTTTACTTGTCCATTCTTTCTATCTATTTTCTCCTAATTCCATCAGGTTCTACCTATCCTATCTCCAACAAATAGGCTCTTATTAAGGTTAAGTGGTTTTAGCTTTCATCAAAGTTATCAGTGAACAGCATGTTGCTAAATTTAATGGTAAGTCTTCAGAGTTCTCTTTGGTCCATCAGTAGTTTCTGACACCTAATTACTCACTTTCCTTGAAGTGCCTCCGAATCCGGCCTCAAACCCTAAGTGAAGCTGTCTCTGTGCTTCTTCATGGCTACTGTTTTTTTGAGTTGTACCAAATTTCACATCTGAACCTTGTAAGAATGAGGGTTTGGGATATTGACTTATTTTGTTCACTTACATTTATAGTCTAGCTAGCTATCCTCTGACTCACTAATTAAAAACTAAACAAATATACTGATTACATTCAGATACATTTCTCTAGCAGAAAACCTCTTTTTGTGGAATTATGGGGTTCATAATCTATTTTTCATCTCAATTTTGATATTACCAAAATAATCTCAGAGTTGTCATATTCCAATCTTGACTTCCATGCAAATGTCTAAAATTCATTTCTTCCCAGAGTTGCTCATATGTCAATCATTTCAGTTGTTTAAACCAAATATTAATTAGCAAATATTTTAGGAAGACAAAGCTAAACCAGTAGCTTGAAGAATTCTCATTTCAAGAACTTTAACTTAGATAAAGCCAAATTTCATAGGAAAGAATTTCAGGGTAGAGGTGTCATGAAACAAAATAATCGATTTATTAAAAGGGACATAAAGGATATTGAATGCTTTAGTATTAAGTGCAGGCATGAGAAGGGGAACACCAGAGAAAGGGAAACTTCTTAAGAAAAGTACATTAGTGCAGACAACGTGAGATAATTTTATCTAAGGGTTTAAACAATAACTATGTATGTGAGTATTGTCTATTTTCAAACTGTGCTATTCAAAATATAATTTATAAGCAGGTTCAGCAAAATATTTGAGGATGATACTTATTTCTCTTCAGTAGACTTATTTTTATAAATGAATCTGCAAGACAGTTTATGGGCTTCATTGTTTAGATTTAAGAACAAGAGGAAGTGGGCAATATGGTTAAACTCAAAGGTAACAAATATTCTCATTCTATATATTTGTTGTTTTGAACATCCGTTTGAGATGTTTGTAGACAAAAGAACATTGTTTAGGTAGATGAAGTCATGTTAAATTTTTTTGATTTTCATTCATATTATAGAGTCAGACAGACTTTTTTTTCATTCCAAGATCCATAATATTCCTTATTTTTTTATATTATCTCACACATTAGTTTCATCATTCCCCTGTATCAAATTAGGATACAATTTTGTGTCTTAAAACATTGAACATTTGGTCTTTGCTATTCTCTAGATCAGAATTCTGAAGTGTATCTGGAGTCCTGGTGTCAACAGGATAGAATTTTATTGGCAGCTGTCAGTACAATATATTGCCATATCATTTTCCACGTTTAAGGGTCTCTTTGCACCCTGGATCCTCTATAGCATCCTTCTTCCTCTCTGATTCAAAACTGAGCCTAACATGATAGTCAAGAAAAATTTGCCAATCTCAATATTAGTTTACTTTCATCTGTATAATCCAATTTGCCATGCCAGGTAACAATTTTAGTTTGGGAGGGAATTATTCCAGACCATCACGTGGAAAAACTTAATGTCTTTCTTGACAGTGCACTTTCTTCTCCAACCTAAGTCCAAGATTAGCTACAATTCTTGGTCATTCTAGATTTGAAATGTATTCATTTCCTGAACCTTACATCAGTCTTGCTGAAAACTTTGCCATGTGAGAGAAGCTACTCTCTGGCTTCTAATCTTGCTTACTGATCCAGTATGTTCTCTACCAAAACCAGAGTGTCCTAGTTAAAATAATGTTATCACATAACTTCCTAATAATTTCAAATCTCAGAATAATATTAAAAATTCTTATCCTACATTATATTTTAATCCATATATTTGTTTATTTGCCAGTGCTTGATCACTCACTTATTTTGTTGGACCTACTCCTGCCTATTTGCTAGATAAGATTTTTGCTACTGTATTTTTTTAAAGATTTATTTATTGTTCTATGTAAGTACATTGTAGCTGTCTTCAGACGTACTAGAAGAGGGCATCAGCTCTCATTTTGGATTGTGAGCTACCATGTGTTTGCTGGGGTTTGAACTCAGGACCTTTGGAAGAGCAGTCAGTGCTCTTAACTGCTGAGCTGTCTTACCAGCCCTGCTACTGAATTTTTGTACTTAGAAAACTTCTCTCTAAATAGTTCTAGAAGACTGCATCTTTTAATACTTTTAAATTACTCTCAAAATAGAAGGCACATTTCCTAATATTGTCATGGTAGTCCTATGCCTAAATATGTTATCTTAATTTATTTTTTTATACATTTAAAACTTCTTGATATGTTATATTCTCATTATTTATTATTTCCTGGAGGTCTTTTCACAATTTTTTTATGACATCCCTGTATCTCTATAGCTAGACCATGCTTGGCATATTGGAAACACTTCAACAGTATATGTTGAATGGTTGAATAGATAAGAATGTTAATGAATGAATTCACAACCAACTATGATAGGCATTGCAATCATTTTCCCTGCCTTTGTCATGAGAAAACTAAAGCTATTTTGAGGTATTTTTTTGAGGTATTTTCAATAAGCAGAAATAGTATGTCTTGAGATTGAGCTCATACTGTTTTACTTCAAATTGCTTAGATTGTACATTTTGACACAAGTTTTGTACATATTCAAATTATTATAAAAGAACATATAGAATTGTTTACATCATATATTATAAAATTTACCAATGATGGAAAAATAATGCAAGTGTCAAAGGATTGATTTACAAGTTGGAGATAAAGCCTTGCTTGAAAGTTTTCATTTATGTGGCTTTTTATACTGGGATGTCTTCAGGCCAGAAGACCAAAGCTTCATGATATGAAATGTAAATAACCAGTATTATATGATTACTCTGTTTTTTATTTTATGAGATTGGTGTGATTAATGCCAGGGACTCAAAAGGCTCCTAGGACCCAACAGGGAGGACATTAGACAAAATATCAAACAAAGGGGAAAAAAATCTGTAGAGACTATATCTAGTAGATAGGCTTGGCCCCCAGTTGAGGGATGGAGCTACCCACCCACCTCAAAAATATTCAGAATTCCTCCTGTGAAAAGGAAAGGAAGGAACAAAAAGTAGAGTAGAGACTGAAGGAAATGCCATCCAGAGACTGCCCTATTTAGGGATCCATCCCATGTGCAGACTCCAAACCCAGATACTATTGCTGTTGCCAAGAATGCTTTCTGACAGGAGCCTAGTATAGTTGTCCCCTGAAAGGCTGTGCCAGAGCCTGACCAATAAAAATGGGGATGTGTGCAGCCAAACATTGGACCCAAATAGAGAAGTTAGGGCCAGGACTGTAGGAGCTGAAGGGGTTTGCAACCCAATAGGAAGAACAATATCAACCAACTAGATCCCCCAAAGCCCAGGGACTAAATCACCAACCAAAGAGTACGCTTGGCGGGACCTATGGCTCCAGCTGGTTATGTAGCAGAGGATTGCCTTATCACGCATTACTGGAGGGGAGCCCCTTGGTCCTGTGCAGGCTCAATGTTCCAGGGTAGGGGAATGCTAGGGCACTGAGGCAGGAGTGGGTGGGTAGATGGAGGAGCACCCTTATAAAGGCACAGGGAGGGGAGAAGAAATAAGTACTTGTGGATGGGAAACTGGGAAGGGGGATAACATTTGAAATGTAAGTAAAATAACCAATAAAAATGAAAAAAAAAACAAATCAAAATTTTTTTTTTAAAAAATTGAAAAAGGATTTTGGACATAGTGAGAGATTTGATAAAAAAAATGTTGTATATGGAGGATGTGGTCAAATATTTAAGCTAGTGTGACTCCCAAGACATGGGAAAGTATACATTATTGAGTTTATCTCATTAGCCAGTCTCCTTAGTACAATTGTAAGCTGTTTAAGAATAGCTTAAAATACTTCTCACAAAAATATTAACAGTAAACATTTGTTTAGGGCATTCACTTCCCAGAAAATTTTTAGATGTCGAATATACTATGTGTGGTAGCCTGAGGAAGAGAATGGTCAAGAAACTGGACTTGATGTATGAACTTATATGAAGAATTGAGCCTACATTGAGTAAAGCTGATAGTTATAGTAAATAAAAAAAAAATCCACTCCTCAGGGGAAATGTCAGAACTTTGAAGAATTATGTAATCAGTTTAATTAATTTACTTTTCCCTTTAAAGCTAGAAAACTTGATGGTGGTCTCATGAGTTCTGCTGATAATTGGAGTGATCATTCTTGTTCCATAACTGGCTTTACTGAGATGAAAAAAGGAAGCTACATGTCTTTTAAATGCAATGTAGAACAAGAAGTCGTAAGTTAAGAACCCCTTTTCTCAAAAACCAATAAATAAAAACTGTATTATTTTAATGATTACATTTCAAAAGACAATGTTCAGGACTTTGGAATGAGGATCAATGTAAAAAAAGATGTGACTGGTTACTAAAGGAATGTATTTATCTTTAATATTGAAAATAGATTTTTCTTTCATATAATAGGTTCTGACTATGGTATTCTTACCCAACACTTCTCCAAGTCTCCCCAATTCCTCTGAATTCCAAGATCCACTGGGCCAACCAATGTCTGGTTTAACTTGAGGCCTGTATAAAACCCATTCTGCTGGGAACAAAGACTGGATATCCCAGAGACCTCAGATAGACTCAAATATTATTGACCCCCAAACAAAACAAAACAAATAAAATGATTCTTAATGATATTCTGCTATATGCATAGATTAGTGCCTTATCCAGTCATCATCAGAGAGGCTTGCTCAGGCAACAGACGGAAGCAGGTGCTGAGACCAACAGCTAGATATTAGCCTAAATTCTAAGTCTCCATTTAGATCCTTCCCTTTGAATCTGGAACCCCAGAAATAGGGAGGAAAAATATTAGGAGTCAGAGGGGATGGATGGAGAACCACAAGGAGACCATGTTCCACTGAACCAATTAAGCAGGGCCATATAGGCTTACATAGACTGAAGCCACAAGCATAAGGCCTGCATGGGTCTGCTCCAGGTCCTCTATGTATGCTATGGCTGTTACATTGGTGTTTTGTGGACTCCTACCAGTGGTAGCAGGTTAACTTTTAAGTCTCGATATGAGGCTTTTGCCTTGTCTTATTGTAACATGTTTTGTACTGTTTGCTTGTTGTCTCTTGGAAATTTGCTAATTTCTGAATTTAATTAGTTTGTGGGACAGGGTTATACTGTGTAGCTTAGGCTGGTCTGGAACTCAATATGTTGACCAGGCTGGATGTGATGCTTGACTCTACTTCCTTATTGTAGAGGTTTAAGTCATGAATCTCCACACTTGATTATAAATAGTTTTTAGCTGTGCCTTG
Organism: Montemys delectorum; assembly: GCA_019843815.1. Classification (NCBI taxonomy): domain Eukaryota; kingdom Metazoa; phylum Chordata; class Mammalia; order Rodentia; family Muridae; genus Montemys; species Montemys delectorum. Next base: position 9,932 of record JADRCD010095977.1, on the reverse strand, counting down.
ATGTTGTATGTGGGAAGACTGGGGCTTCCACATGCTTCAGGCAGGGATGAGAGAGAGAGAGAGAGAGAGAGAGAGAGAGAGAGAGAGAGAGAGAGAGAGAAGTGTTGACTTGACATGAGACATATGTACTTAGGAAATACTAATAAATTCACACCTTCCCTCCACTAGGGAAAAGGTTCTTTCTTTTGTGCTCTTTTGTCCCCTCTCTAGCTTCAGACAGCTCCTACTTATTCTGGGCTCCCATGATATTTTTGCATGATGAGAAGGAGTCAACTTCCCAGAATCTTCTACTTTTCTTACTAGTTTATCAACCGTATAAATTTGGGGTTTCAATAATTACTGTAAAAGCATTTATCTTTTGCCAGCTCCTCTGTATTCCTATTTTCAAATATAATCACGTTGAGATTATGGCTTCAAAGTGTAAAATGGAAAGAACGGTCTTCAATTCTATTCTGTTGATCAACATGTCTGTCTCTATTCCAATATCATGCACTCTTCATAACTATTACTCTGCAGTATTGCTTGTGGTCAGGGTGTCAACTGAGTTTTGCAGGCAAATGGATGCAATTAGAAAATGTCATCCTGTGTGAGGTAACTCAGACCCAAAAGGACATGCACGGTATGAACTCACTAATAAGTAGATATTAACCAAAAATGAAATAGAAAATACCCAAGATACAATCTACAGAACTCAAAAAGGTCAACAAGTTGAAGGGCCCAAATAATGATGCCTAGTCCCACATGGGAAGGAGAAGAAAGCAACCACAAGGGGGAAGGAAGGCATCTGGAAGGAAAAGAGGACTGTGAGTGGGGCAAGAGGAGAACATGATCAGGTGGGGGAATGGGACTGAAGCCCTGAGGGCCAGCAGAAAGAATGGAAACAGGCAACTTCAGGATGTAACAGGTTGGGAGGACTCTCCAGAATGTACATGGGAGGTAAGAGGCTCTCAGGAATCAAAGGGAGGGACCTTGGATGAAATGCCCTATAGTGGGGAGAGGGAACTTGTAGAGCCCATCTCCAACAGAAAAACAGGACATCAAGTTAGGGATGGGGTTGCCTTCCCACAGTCAAAAATCTGACCCATAATTGTTCCTGTCTGAAAGAATTGTAAGAATGGAAATGGAGAGGAGCCAGAGGAAAAGAAGGTCTTACAATCAAGGGAAGGCCTCAAGGCCTGACACTATTACTCAAGTTATGGTATATTCACAAAAAGGGACTTATCATGACTGCCCTCTGAAAGACCAAGAAGCAACTGAAAAATTCAGAGGCAGATAACTGTACCCAACCAATGGACAGAGGCTGTTGACTGCTGTGGTTGAATTAGGGAAAAGCTAGAAGAAGCTGAGGAGGAGAGCGACCCTGTAGGAAGACCAGCAGTCTCAATTAACCTGGATCTCTGAGATCTCTCAGACACTGGACCACCAACCAGGCAGCATACACCAGCTGATATGAGGACCAACACATATACAGCAGAGGACTTGCAGGTCTGTTTGGATTCAGTCAGAGAAGATGCACAAAACCCCCCAGAGACCAGAGGCCCTAGGGAGTTTAGAGGTCTGGTGATGTAGGGGGTGGTGGGTGGCCACATCCTCATGGAGGCAAGGCAGTATGGAGGATGTATGGGATGTGGAACAGTCAGAGGGTAGACTGGGCAGGGAATAAAATCTTGAGTGTAAATAAATAAATAAAGAAAGAAAGAAAGAAAGAAAGAAAGAAAGAAAGAAAGAAAGAAAAATTGCTAAATTTCTTTAGTAGCATAACAGTAATAGGCCTTATCACAGGACCCATGGCCTATCTAGTCTCTGGTTCTTGGCTTCTTTATTTGTGTCATAAATGTATTCCATCTCATGGAGTGGGCCTTAAATCTAATCAAACTAGATTGCTTACTTCCAAAAAACTTTTGTTTTTCTTGCACTGATTCATCTTGATGTCAGGTCTTTGTTGTAGATTATTGAATTTGTAACTGAGTAATATTGAAGATTATATTTGTTCTTAGGTAATATACATGCAAATTATCTTTCAGTACCAACCAGTAGGGGTAAAGCTTTTACTTGAGTACCAACTTGATTTTCCATGTTTGATAATATAGTAAGTTGTATTTTTAGCAGTAAGGTCTTGCTAATAGGTTATGGAGCTTAACTAAAGCTTTAGCAATAGCTTCAGGTGTTTGGGGATTTCTTAGATCCCTTTGTCCAACAACATGACCTGATATAACCCATTTCTTCTTGCTTGTTATAAATCAGATTACTTTCTTTGTGGTAGTTAATTCATAGGAACTTAGCATACATTTTCGATACTAAATATTTTATCAGAATATATTCCCAAATGTTATTTACCACTCTTTAGTTTGTATTTTTATTGTTTATATAGAAATGACCACCTAAATTGAGGAATTTCTACAGCTAATAAACAATTTCAGCAAAGTGGCTGGATAAAATATTAACTCAAAGAAATCAGTAGTCCTTCTATATAGACATACAAATAGAATGAGAAAGAAGTCAGTAAAAAAGAACCCTTCCTCATAGCATCAAATAATATGAAATTAGTCATTGAAGTGAAAGACTTGTATCATAAAACTTCAAGTCTTCAAAGAAAGAAATTGAAGAGGATATCATAAGGTAGAAAGATCTTCCAAGTACCCATGCTTTATATATTTTGGACATTAGTCCTCTATCAGATGTAGAGTTGGTAAGCCTTCCAATTCTGTAGGCTGCTTCTTTGTCCAATTTACTCATGGATTAATAGGATTAATACAGCAAATATGGCCATTCTACCAAGGGCAATTTACAGATTCAATTCAAAGATCATCAAAATTCTAACACAATTCTGCAAGGCTTTGAAAGGACAATTCTCAACTTTATATGGGAACACATACACACCCCTAGGATATTTAAAGTAAGCATGAGCAATAGAAGAGCTATTGAATATCCCAGTAATCCCCATTCCAAGTTTTAGTGCAGAGGTATAATAATAAAAACCACATAGTATTTGAATAAAACAGACACAATGATCAATGGAATTGACCTGAATACACAATGTAAAAAAAATCATCTTCAATAAATGGTGCTGGTCAAATTGGATTTCTGCCTGTAGAATACTGCAAGTAGAATCCTACTTATCACCCTGGGCAATTTTGAGCCCAAGTGTATCAAAGACCTCAACATAAATACAGAAGCACTGAATGTGTTAGAAGAGAAATTGGGGAGTTGCCTTGAACATCATTGGCACAGGCAATGATTTCTGAACAGGGCACTAACAGCTTAGGTACTAATGTTAACAATTAAAAAAAATGGGACCTCATGGAACTGAAAAATTTCTGTAAAGCAAAGAACACTATTAATTGGTCAAAGCAGCAGCCAACAGAGTAAGAAATTGTTTTTTTACCAACTTCACATATGAAACAGGACTAATATACAAAATATATAAAGAATGCAAGAAACTAGATATTTAAAAGAAACAAACAAATATGCTAATTTAAAATGGGGTACAATTCTAAACGAACTTTTCAACAGAAGATCCTCAAATGGCTGATGACACCAGCCTCCAGGCCTGGAGTATTTTGAGACTAGACACGGAATAGGACTCTGGTGTGGGTTTAAAGCCTGAGGGTCTCTGGACATTCTAGCTCTCTAACTATACTGAAATGCTGATGATAACTTTCTTGCTCTTTCTGAGGGTAAAAAGCTGCTGGCTTAGGCAATTGAAACCTGTAGCCTAACAGTGGGGATTAAATACTGTGACCTTTGTTCTATACTGCATGGATAAGCCTACTAGTAGAAGTCACAGGAAGAAAAAGGGACACTTTGAAAAGTAATTATAGTGTTTACTACTAAGTTGTAAAAAGTTTCCTGTGAAATTTCTCTAAGAAAAAGGGGAAATGAAATGAAAGTAAAAGGGGGATAAGGGAAAATCTTCTTTGCCTCTTTGTATAAGAAATGTTCTGTCCAAAAAGTTTTCCTCAGCTCAGTTCTGACTCTTTGTCCTCAGGACTTATAGATCTTTCAGGATACACGTTCATATGTTAAAATTTCATTACAAGTTTACACAAATTCAAATCATAAATAGAATAAGTTTACAACGGTGAATGTTTATATGCATATCCTCTAGGAATAATTATCTGAGGTTTGCTTGTTGTTGTGCAGGCCAAGATGGCAGCCCAGGCAGCAGCTGCAGGCCCAGGCAGCTGAGTTGTGGTATCTGGCTCTCCTGGGTTTCGCCTAGCACTTCCGTACATTTAGCCCGCCCAAGATCCCCAAGATCCGCTTGTGCGTTCATTGTCTGTAGGCGGTGTTCCCTTTCAAGCCGCCTCAGTGGATCAAGGCCCTTAATGCACCTATAGCTCGGCTTGGTGCTTTAACACCACGCGAAGAAGAGTGAGCAGGCGATCAGCTACCTGGGGAAGGCATGGTTGATATCACAGCAAATCCCACAGTTTGAAGATGTTAAATTTGAGGCAGCAAGACTGTTGTAAGAGCTGTATTGTCAAGAGAACTCCGTGGATACAGCGAAACCGCTTATGCGGAAAGCCATCCAGATCTCATAGCGGATGCCATACTGGCACTGCCTGACGCCTGCTCTTCCAGCTTGCTCAACTGCACACACTGGAGAAAGACCTGGTATCTGCCTGTGACCTCCTGGGCATGGGGACTGAGTATGCCCGAGTGGTGGGATCTGAATTTGCAAGGGCATTATTCCTGCTCAGCAAGGGGATGCTGCTGCTGCTGGAACGCAAACTGCAAGAGGTGCACCCACTGCTCACACTGTGTGGGCAGATTGTGGAGAATTGGCAAGGCAACCCCATCCAGAAGGGGTCACTACGTGTTCTTCCTGGTGCTGCAAGTGACCCACTACCTGGATGCTGGGCAGGTGAAGAGCGTCAAGCAGTGCCTGGACATGGTGGTTTATACCTTGTCATCCCAGCATTTGGAAGGCTAAGGTGGGAGAATACTCCCAAGTTACATGCCAGTAAGGGTTACACAGTGAAATATGAATAAACCAATAAAGGAAAGCCTGGGCCAACCCCTGTGCTACAGGGAAGGATCTGGCTAAACATTCATCACCTGTCATAGCTCCACAGGTTTATTGAAAATTAAAAACCATTTCTAAGTTATTGGTGAAGTTGTGTATAGATAAACTCAGTCAATATTTTATCTTCTGTCCTAGCACCTATAATAAATTGTTAGTTCCCTTCTATGACCTTTGGTTAATTGTTTTACAACCTCTTGGAATTGTGCTCTGAGTAATAGAAAGTCTTGTTACTATCTAGTAGCAATTAACTGGTGACACATGAGAGACTGGCAGAGTTTTCATTGTAGTTTTAACTATCAGAAAATGACTTAATAGTAAGCAATCCCACTATATAAAAAAAGCTTAATAAATACTGATATAATTTTAGGAATTCTTATAGGATCATCATTAAGAATTAAGAAATCTATTTGTCTATATATTATTTTAGGAATTCTTATAGGATCATCATTAAGAATTAAGAAATCATCTATTTGTCTATATAGCATCACTACAAGACAGTACATCTTTGTTGATCTGCAGAGATCTGCTCAAAAGAGTGGGCTAATACCTAGTGATTTTCATATATGTTTAATAATAACAGGAAAACATATTAATAGAAGGAATCTTTCCTAAAATGATTTTCTTCTGGGCCTTGCCTATGGGAGCAAATCTGTTGTGGATAATTACAATCTGAGGCAGACCATCTCAGGAAGATAACATGCTAATTATTAGCTTGTTCTATGATGGCTCCTGAACATGCTGAGAAATACTTAAGGAAATGCTCAATATCCTTCACCATCATGGAAATGAAAATCAAATCTATTTTCAGATTCCGTCTTAAACCTGAAGAAATGGCTAAGCAACAACACAAATAACAGCTTATGCTGGAGAACATGTGGAGCCAGGATACTCTTCCATTGGTGGTAAGAGTGCAAATTCATAAGTCACTATGCAAATCAAAATGGCATTTGATCAAGAAGTTAGGATTGATCTATATCAAGTCCCTACCATACCAGTCTTGGGCACATACCAAAAGAATGCTGTATCCTACCACAAGTACAATGTTCAACTTCATTTATTATGGCTTATTCATAATCTCCAGAAACTGAAAATATCCTAAACATCCCTTAACAGATGAATGGATAAAGAAAATATGATATGTGTACGCAAAGGTATATTACTTAGCCACTTTAAAAAAAATTAAATCCTGAAAATTGCAGGCAAATGGATGGAACTAGAAAACAGAAATCATCCTGAATGAGGTAATCCAGAGCCAGCAATATAATAAATATTAATTTACAAGTGTAGTTAAACCATTAAGTAAATTGTAACCAAGCTACAAACCATAGGCCCAGAGAGATTAGATAAAGAGGGATATAGGGGTTGACAGATGGATTTCCCTGGTAGGAGGAAATAGAATAGAGCCCATGGGCATACTGGGGCCAAGTTAGGATGTGGGCAGGGATATCATGTGTGTGGTTAGATGGGTGGATGGACAGTGTACAAAGAGACAGGTGGAACTGGGGTGGGGGCAGTTGGGGATGTGGTGTGTAAACCTAGTGCATTGGAAACTTTCTGGAAAGTATGAAGGTGTTCCTAATGAAGACCTTCCTAGCAAGAAGGTTACAGAGTCTCAACTTGCCATCTCTTATAGCTAGACAAAGCTTCTAGTGTCAGGGCTGTGTTATACTCAGTTAAGTTGTAGGCCATCAGGATCCCTTGGAAACCCCCCAAAACCCATGCTATTGCTGAGACAAAGGATTTTTCTTTACAAACTGATGATGGGGCCCAATTTCTGAGAATAACATCCACTCAACTCAGTGAACAAGAAAAAGTAGAGACACTGTCTACATGTGAACCTAACCACTAAATTCTAGTCTCTTCGGTGAGGAAAGGTACTCTGCAGGTTACAGAAATATAAACATGGAATGACCAAGCCACAAGACCTTTGACCTACAATACATCCTGCTAAAAAGTCTGCAAGGGCAATGTTGGCACAAAACTTACTGAAGTAGCCATCCAATATCTGGTCTGACTTAAGGCCAACTCCAAGAGAAGAAAAACATATCTGACACAGCTTGAATGACCAAGAATCATAACCTAGACAGGTCAGATACCTAGGGTAAAACAAAACACTACTAGTCTAAAAAATGTCCATAAAATGATTTCTAGTGATACTTTTCTATACTTGTAGAGCAAAGCCTTATCCAGGCATTATCATAGAGACTTCCTTTAGCAGCTGATGGGAATAGGTACAGAGACCTCATAATGCCAGACATTATGAGGACAGAAAGTGCAAATATGAGATCTCCATTAAATCGCTCTTCTGATAGTTTAAAGTATCCTGGGTGGATGCCAGGAGAACGAAGAATTCTTAATCAGATAAATAAGACGCTTATGAGCTCCCAGAGGCTAAAACTGCAAGCATAGGGCCTACATGGGTCTGTGAAAGTCCTGTGGATATGTATTATAGCTAATATCTTAGTATTTTATAGGAATCCTGACTAGGAGAACGAGTAGGTCTCTGATTATTTTGCCTGATTTTGAGACTGTTTTCTTCCCCTTTGGTTGCTGTGTTCAAATTTTGATATAATAGTTTTTGCTTTACCTTACTGCATTTTAATTTGTCATGTGTGATTGTTATCTCTTAGAAGCCTGCTCTTTTCTAATAAGAGACCGAAAGGGACTGCATCCAGAAGGGGTGGATATATGGGGTAGGATTCAGAGAAGTAGCAGGCAGGAAAACTATAATCAGGCTATATTGTTTGAGAAAATAATCCATTTTCAATAAAAGGAAAAAAAATAAAACTGTGAGACATTGAAACTTATAACATTTTTTTCACATTAACATCAATAACATCTTTGTAACAAACAAGAAAAGTTACTATTAAGTAGTGATATCTCTTTGTGCCCAATTGAAAAAGCTTAAATTGTGTTGGATAGTTTTTGTCAACTTTACACAAACTAAAATGATCTGTAAAGGGAAATATCATTTGAGGAATTGCCTCTACTAGATTATTCAATGAGTGGGTCTAGATGGGTATTTTTTTACTTGTTTGTTTTTTTGACTAATGATTGATATGGGAGTACTCAGCACATTGTATGTGGTGCTATCCCTTGGCAGGTGAACATGGATTGTATAAGAAAGCTAGATTTATGTTTTATCTTATTTTATAATATCACTTTATTATTAACCCTTTGCTTCCTATTTGGTTTCTATTTATTTATTTATTTATTTATTGCTTCTTTTTTTAATTAGATATTTTCTTTATTTACATGTAAATTTCTCCTTTCCCAGGTTCCCCTTCAAAAAACAAACAATCCAACAAACAAACAAAAACAAGAACAAACCCCTGTTGCCTCCTCCCTCCCCATGCCTGCCACCCCACTCTCTCCCACTTATTGGCCCTGGCATTCCCCTACACTGGGGCACAGAACCTTCACAAGGCTGAGGTCCTCTCCTCCTATTGATAATCGACTTTGCAATCGTCTACTATACACATGCTGCCAAAACAATCAGTCCCACCATGTATAGTCCTTGGTTGGTGGTTGGGTCCCTGGGAGTTCTGAGGGTACTAGTTAGTTCATATTGTTGTTCGTCCTAAAGGACTGCAAAACCTTTGGCTCCATAGATCCTTTCTCTAATTCCTTCATTGGGGACCGTGTACTCAGTTCAATGAATGGCTGTGAGCCTCTACATCTGTATTAGTCAGGTATTGTCAGAGCCTCTCAGGAGATAGCTATATTTCGGCTGACTTGTCCTTCCTTCAGTCTCTGCTCCATTGTTAATCTCTGCAACTCCTTCCGTGGGTATTTGATTCCCCCTTTTAAGAAGGAATGAAATGTCCACCTTTTGGTCTTCCTTCTTCTTAAGTTTCTTGTGGTTTGTAGGTTGTTCTTCCTGTATTCCAAACTTCTGAGCTAATAACCACTTCTCAGAGAGTGTATACCATGTGTGTTCTTTTGTGATTGAGTTACCCCATTCAGGATGATACTCTCCAGATCCATCCATTTCCCTAAGAATTTCATAAATTCATTGTTTTTAATAGCTGAGTAGTACTCCATTGTGTAGATATACCACAGTTTCTGTATCCATTCCTTTGTTGAGGGACATCTGGGTTGTTTCCAGTTTCTGGCTATTATAAATAAGGCTGCTATGAACATGGCGGAGCACGTGTCCTTATTATATGTTGGAGTATCTTCTGGGTATATACCCAGGAGTGCTATAGCTGGGTCCTCTGGTAGAACTATGTCCAATTTACGGAGGAATCACCACACTGATTTCCAGAGTGATTGTACCAGTTTGTAATCCCACCAGCAATGAAGTAGTGTTCCTATTTCTCCACAACCTCTCCAGGATCTGCTGTCACCTGAGTCTTTTATTCTAGCCAATCTGACTGGTGTGAGGTGGAATCTCAGAGTTATTTTGATTTGCATTTCCCTGATGACTAAGGATGTTGAATATTTCTTTAGGTGTTTCTCAGCCATTTGGAGTTCATCAGTAGAGAATTCTTTGTTTAGCTCTATGCTCCATTTTTTAATAGGGTTATTTGGATCTCTTGAGACTGACTTCTTGAGTTCTTGTATATATTGGATATTAGCCCTCTATCAGATATAGGGTTGGTAAAGATCTTTTCCCAATTTATTGGTTGCCATTTTGTCCTATTGACAGTGTCTTTTGCCTTACAGAAGCTTTGCAACTTTATGAGGTCCCATTTGTCAATTCTTGATCTTAGAGCAGAAGCTATTGGGGTTCTCTTCAGGAAATTTTCCCCTGTGCCTATTTGCTCGAGGTTCTTCCCCACTTTATTTTCTATTAGTTTCAATGTATCTGGTTTGATGTGGAGGTCCCTGATCCACTTGGACTTGAGCTTTGTACAAGGAGAAAGGAATGGGTCGATTTGCATTTTTCTACATGTTGACC
>JADRCD010095969.1:0-11275 GCA_019843815.1 Montemys delectorum | reverse complement strand
TGCATTTCATTGTATTAGAGGTAAAAATATTAGTTCTTAATAGATCCCTTGGTTTTTACAAGTTAATACTTTTGTTATTGTGTCTCGGGTGGAGAACATTATCACCTACTTTTGTGCCCATCCAGTCCTCCCATTCTCGAGACCCTTGAAAGACTGAGGCTGGTGCTCAGTAGTTATGACCTCATAGCATTGTGCATTATGATCAGTACCTTACATGTTTGCCAAAATTCACTCTTGTCAGGTTTTATAAAGTTTCCAACTTAATACCTAGAGTCAAAGACTGTAACAACAAACTAAAATACTGTTTAAAGTAGGTTCATTGAAACAAGTCTCGTGTGTTTATCATAAATATGTAATACATTTCTTTTTTATCTCAATAGTTTGAGGAGTTAGTGAAGTTTTTCATACGTTCATATCTGCCCAAGAATGTCTGATTAGCATTTAGATCTGCTCTATAGATTGGTGCCTCTGATATAAAGATAACAATATTTCAGTTCTGATAACTTTTAATGAGTCAAACTCAGCCTTAAGCCCTTTCAAATGGCACACATTCAAAGTACTTGCAGTCTTCTAAGCAGTACCATGTTTTAAACCAGCGGGAAGGTTTTGCTTCCGTTCAAAGTCTTCAGCTTCTCAGTGTGGACAATGCATCTTGTGGCAAATGTTGGGCATGGATTTGGAATGATATCTCAGAGTAGAAGAAGGGACACTATAATTATTTATTTTAAAAATCCTGTAGGGGGCTGGAGAGATGGCTCAGCGGTTAAGAGCATTGACTGCTCTTCCGAAGGTCCTGAGTTCAAATCCCAGCAACCACATGGTGGCTCACAACCATCCGTAATGAGATCCGACATCCTCTTCTGGAGTGTCTGAAGACAGCTACAGTGTACTTACATATAATAAATAAATAAATCTTTAAAAGAATCCTGTAGGAATGCTAACAACCTTAGAAGCTGTTTTGAAGATTGACAGGTCAGTTAATGCACAAACTGCATCATCTTTGGGGTGATCCTTCAGAGAACCCATAAGCTCTCTTTGATCTGCTTTCTACCGTAGCTTACCCACAAAGAGACAACCTATGTGGTTAATGACCTTTAGAGTCTCTATGGCAACTTTTGTGTTTGGAGTTAATATAGGATGCATAATGGTGTAACTACTATCTCTTTTTTTTTTTGTTGTTGTTGTTCTTTGTTTTTATCATGCCTCCTATGCTGGAAATTGGAAATGTAATGATGGAAACCTAGTTTTCATGTGCTGACCAGACTTCATTCTCACTGTCCAAAATCAGCTTAAATAAACATGACTTCTAGCAACAAGTCATTCTTTTACCATTGTGTAGTTAGAATTATAGGTTATGATTTATTTTCTGACATTTTAAAAAATGTGCATAAAAAGAGCTCCAGATAATTTGTGGCAGTGGTGGCTCATCACTGTTTATTTCTCAGTTAGAAGAAGGTTTCTGTGAGAGTTAATTTTACCCATAAAAATTTCAATAATTTTGAAGTGGAAGTTGGGTTGCTAATGTCAGAGCTCATGTTCATGTTTTAGAAACCCTTTCTTTCTAGGTGTCTACCTAAAGATTGGCTTAATTAAAATAAAATAGCTTCCTCCCTCTCTCCCTCCCTCCCTCTCTCCCTCCCTCTCTTCCTTAAAAGTAGCCCAAAGCTAAGATGTCTTGGGTCCACTATGAGCTTCCCGTGTCAGATGAGGCAGCATTTTCCTGGGCTGATTAGCTGAGTCCTCTCCAGAGAGCTCCCAGGTGTCTCCGGGAGCCAGCAGAAGGAATTTTCACAGAACCTGGGATAACTTGTCCTCAGTGAATGGCTCCCACTGTCACTGGCTGTGAAAGCTTCCTCAAAAGGACCATTTACTTGGGAATTTAAGAGTTACTGTATTAATAAAAAGTTATTGAGCTGTCCTTTGAAGTGCTTATTTCAGAAAATTGGTAAACAAGAAGCAGAGACATTAAATTTGGGATAAGTGACTCTGCCCTCCCTTTAAGTTCTGTGTGAAACATTAAACTTCTGTAACTATTCTGATTTAGCAGCTCATCTCTTGCTGTATGTAAGGTGTAAAGCAGCTCCACTCCTTAGCAGCATGCATGAATTCACCTCATTTATGTGTTATAGCATTTTTGGCAAGCATAAATTGTGACATCAGTTATCATGGTACTTCTTGATGACGTAATGAAGCCATCAAAGTTAATGTGAAGTGATGCTTTGTATTTGCTCTGTAAACACCATGAAGTCATTGTTTTTACATTAAACATGAAAAAAAGATTTCATGTTTATCAGTTTCTAGCTAGTTAAGGGGTGACTAGTAGATAAAATGTATTAATTAGTTTGTATGGATTTGGAACACGCAAATAAAGCTACAGACCGTTTGTGACTCTTATACACAGAGGATTGTATTCACGTGTAGCTGTTACACACTTGAGAAATGTTTTACCAATATATTTATAAGTAAATTCAATTTTAATTACTTTAAAATTTAAAACCTCATGAATCTAATTATTAAAGCAACTAACCTTGATAGCAAATACTATTTCTTGAGCCCCAGGGGAATGCACAAACTCCTGGACTCATACTAGCAGTAGATATGCAAGCTTTACTGTCCTCCAAAGCGTATATCTGCAGTACTAGTCTCATATACAGGCAAGGTTCGTAATGAACAAAGGTTTTCCTCCTTAGGGATAGAACTGGGAATACGAAGGACAGTGAGGAAAGGGCTTCCTGGATGACTGAATTGAGGTAGCTGGACAGGTTGAACAGGAAATGAAGTCACTCCTATAGGCTTCACTGTGGATAGTGGACACCAAACATTTCTATTTCTCTGGTTCTGAATGTGAGTTGTTACTGAAGTTACCTTTTCCTTTGTCGATTATCAAATCTTTTAAGTATATAAATGATTCACGTCCCAAACACCACAATGAGATTTGCTTGCTTTCAAAGATCTTGATTTGGAGTTTGTTTGTTTTTGTAATTAGTTAGATGAGGCTTTCCAATTGCCTTCTTTAGAAAAGAGGCAAACATATTACATGTAAAATATGTTTGAAAGGTTGAGTAGTTGAAAATGTTCACCGTACTTAGTAGGGTCCCAACAGATATTTGCAATTTCTTTTTCTCTTGCAGTTTATATTTAAACAGTGTGAAACCCCACCAAACTTTCTTAGCTCTCCTCGAAACTGGAAGTGGTGTATAATACAGTTCTAGTACATGGCATAGAAGATAATTTCTAAAGGTTTCTGGCAAGTCACGAAATTCAGCCCAAAAGTCAACACTACCTCTTAATGCAAATGTGATATTCTGACATGATTTGTCAATTTGTTACAATGAAAAAGACCAAGAGTATTAGAGTCCTTAGGATGTATTTGAACGGATTTTTTTAGGGACAGAACCAGTGAGTTTATTGGACTGGGTTTCATGACTGGAGGGTACACAGTTCAACAGTGGCTTTTGGTGTGCTGGAAAGGCAGAGTCCCCCGAGAGCTGCTCAGTTCTACAACCTAGAAGCCTCAGAACTGTTGGGGTGGGGCTGTCATGCACTCTCAGTCTCAGACTGAAGGCCTTGAAGCTCCTTGGATGTTGGAATTCCATGTTGTAAGACTTAAGGAAGCTGGAGCCTTCCAAAGAATGTCCAAAGAAGCAAAGCCTCAGCAAGAAACAGTTGCTCAGAAAGTGGAGTGTGCACAACCTAGCGGGCCTTTCTTCTTTTATGTCTGTCCACCTGTGTTCCCAGACTATTGGGTGGTAAGAGCACTAACAGGGCAGGTCTTTCCTCCTTAGTCACTTTCTTATATGTCACTCCTCCTGAAAAATACTGTTGTAGATCCATCCGGAAGTGTGCTTTACTAGTTCTGTAGGAGTTTCTCCATGCAGCAAGTTGAAATTTAAGCGTTATCATCACAGCCGCTGACCCAAGGCTGTTAGATGTTGCGTGAAATAGTTAAAAAGCTTCCCATGATAGTGCTGACTATGCTCTATTAACTTGTTTTCCCTGTCCCCAAGGTCTCCAGGGTCCCCGTGATCCCCATGCGGTGGCCGCCCAACTTGCCCAACTGTTCTCTTGTTGCGGATCCTGCTCCCATTCCCAGCCATCTGTCCCCTGTGGTTAGCTGTCACAAGTCCCTGTAACCTGGTAAAACCAAAACTCTAGAGGCTTATAATTTATCAGTCAGATTCATATCAGTAGATCCTCAACCCACAGAACACCCACACAATGAACTCAGAGCCAACTGATATTGATAAAAGCTGCTCACCTAGATTGAACAAATTGTCCTGTATTAATCCATCCCTTCTATGATATCCATAGCTACCTGTGGCTGTTTAAAGCCACTCAGGTCTGGTTCATCCTTCTTTTCCTCCATTTTCCTTCCTTCTACCTGTATGTCCCTATCTCTCCCATCTCTAAAACTCTCAGCCCGCCTTCTTTATCCACTGCCCAATCACAGGCTCGACCCTTTTTGTGCCTGCCCTCACATGCATATAGACTGCAATCCACACTCAGACAACTTTTTACAACTAAAGAAAATACTTTTCCCTTGTTTTTTCTGCTAACAGCAATCAATTTTTTGTTTCTTTTAAAATTAGATGTTATTGATTGTGATGATGCATATATAAGAATGACCTGTGCATGTGGGGACACAAGCCTGCCCTGGCACATGTATGGAGGTCAAAGATCAGAGGAGAACTTTGTGGAGGTAGGTCCTCTCCTCCCACTTTTTTTCTTCTAATTTTTTACAGTCCAATCATTACCCTCCTCCCAATCTATCCTCTCACAGTTCCCCATCCCATCCCTCTTCCCCCTATCTCTAAGAGGATGTTCTCTCCCGACCAACTCTACTAGGCCTCCCCACTCCCTGGGACCTCAAATCTCTCCAGGGTTAAGCCCTTCTTCTCTCACTGATGCCAGACCAGGCAGTCCTCTGCTGTATATGTGTGTGTGGGGGGCAGTGGGGGGCATGGGTGCTTAGACCAGTTAGTGTGTGCTTTGTGGTTGGTGGCTCATTGTCAAAGAGTTTGAGTTTCAGGGGTCCAGGTTAGTTGAGACTGCTGGTCTCCTATAGGGTTGCCCTCCTCTTCAGCTTCTTCTAGCCTTTCCCTAATTTAACCACAGGGGTCCTGACTTCAGTCCATTGATTGAGCATAAATATCTGCTTCTGTCTTAGTCAGGTGCTTGTTGGGCCTCTCAGAGGACAGTCATACACTAAGCTCCTGTCTGTAAGCACACCACATTTGGTTGATTTCTGCCCTGAGTTTGACTATTTCCTCAGTCTACTCCTTTTTGTGTTTACTCTTTTTGTTCTAGAGCTCTCAAGTGTGCTGTTAAGTTGCTAATGTAGGATCTCTCCAATTTTTTTAAGCGGGCATTTAGTGCTGTGTATTTTCCTCTTAGCACTGCTTTCATTGTGTCCCATAAGTTTGGGTATGCAGTATCAACATTTTCATTGAATTCCTGGAAGTCTTTAATTTCTTTTTTTATTTCTTACCTAACCAAGTTGCTATTGAGTAGAGAGTTGTTTAGTTTCCATGGGTATGTGGGTTTTCTGTTGTTTTTGTTATTATTGAAGTCTAGCCTTGATCCATGGTGATCTGATAGCATGAATGAAATATTTCAATCTTCTTGTATCGGTTGAGGCTTGTTTGTGACTGATTATATGGTCAATTTTGGAGAAGGTACCATGAGGTGCTGAGAGGAAGGTATACTCTTTTGTTTTAGGGGAAATGTTCTGTAGACTGTTAAATCCATTTGATTCATAACCTCTATTATTAGTGTCTCTGTTTATTTTCTGTTTCAATGGTGAGAGTGGGGTATTGAAGTCTCCCACTATTTGGAGTTCAGTGTGTGTTTTGAGGTTTAGTAAAGTTTCTTTTATGAATGTGGGTGCCCTTGCATTTGGGTGATAGATATTCAGAATTGAGACTTTCTCTTGGTGGATTTTTCCTTTGAATAGGAAGTGTCCTTCCTCATTTTGCTTGATAATTCGATAAACTTTTGATTGAAAGTCTATTTTATTGGATATTAGAATGGCAACTCCTACTTGTTTTTTGGGACCATTTGCCTTTTACTCTGGGGTAGGTTCTGTCTTTGTCATTGATGTGTGTTTCTTGCACACCTCAAAATGCTAGATCCTGTTTATGTATCCAGTTTGTTAGCTCATGTCTTTTTATTGGAGGAATTGAGTCCATTGATATTGAAGAACATTAAGGACAGATGATTGTTAGTTCCTGTTGTGTTTGTTGTTGTATGTGGCATTATGTGTACGTGATTCTTTCCTTTGGTTTTGTTGCAAGATGATTAATTTCTTGTTTTATTTTATTGTTTTTGTTTTTGTTTTTGTTCTTTTCTGTTTTGGTGTAGGTACCCTCTTCATATTGGAGCTTTTCTTCTAAAATTCTCTGTAGGGCTGGATTGATAGATAGATTTTGTTTACATTTGGTTTTGCCATGGAATATTTTGGTTTCTCCATCTTGGTGATTGAGAGTTTTGCAGAGTATAGTAGCCTGGGCTGGCATTTGTGTTCTCTTAGGGTCTGTATGACCTCTGTTCACACTCTTCTGCCTTTTAGGGTCTCTGGTGAGAAGTCTGGTGAAATTTTGATAGCTCTGTCCTTATATGTTACTTGGTCTTTTTCCCTTACAGCTGTTAACATTTTTTTTTTCATTTTTCTGTGCACTTGATGTTTTGATTATTATGTGATGGAGGAGTTTCTTTTCTGGTCCAATCTTATTTGGTGTTCTGTAGGCTTCTTGTACATTTATGGCCATCTCTTTCTTTAAGTTAGCTAAGTTTTATTCTATAATTTTGTTGAAGATGTTTTCTGGTCCTTTGAAGCTGGGAATCTTTGCTCTCTTCTATTCCTATTATTCTTAGGTTTGGTCTTTTCATTGTGTCCTGGACTTCCTTGATGTTTTGGGGAAAAGTATTTCTTATGTTTTGAATTTTCTTTTACTGTTGTGTCAATATCTTCCATGCCTGAGATTCTCTCTTCTATGTCTTATATCTGTGGTTAATGCTTGCATCTATAGCTTCTGACACCTTCCTAAGTTTTTTGTTTCCAGGGTTGCCTTCATTGTGTTTTCTTTATTGTTTCTATTTCCATTTTTAGGTCTTCCATTTTCTGCTTTGTTCAATTCCTTCACCAGTTTGACTGCGTTTCTTTAAGGGATTTATTTCCTCTTTAAGGGCTTCTGTTGACCTGCATTTTCCTGTATTTCTTTATATACTACTTAAAAGAATCTATTATCTTCATGAGATAGGATTTTAGGTCAGCATCCTGGTTTTCAGATGTGTTTGAGTATCCAGGCCTTGCTGTGGTGGGAGAATGGGTTCTTATAGTGCCAGAGTATAAGAGTATATTGGCTTCTGTTGCTTAGTGTCTTGTGCTTGCCTCTTACCATCTATTCATCTCTGGTGTTAGCTGACCTGGGAGTCTCTGTTTGGAGCCTGCCCCCTATGCCCCTGGGTTGCTGCCGGTCTTCTAGGAGACATGTGGCCCTGGCTGAAGCTGATCTCCTGGGAGGGCTTTATACTGTGGGGTCTTCAAAGGGGCAGACATGCTGATGATCTGTTGCCCTGGCTGCAGCGGATCTCCTGGGAGGCCTTTAGACTTTGGGGATCTTCAATGGGGCAACAAGCTGCTGCTCTGCTCTGGCAGAAGGTGAAGGCTGGAAAGTAGATTTTAAGCACAGGGGATGGGTCCTGTGCCTGCTGGGCTCCTTTGGGGTTCCCAGCTGCTTCTGTTATTTGGGAGGGTCTCTTACCTGTTGCATGCATGCAGTACATCTCCTGGGAGGCCTTCACATTGTAGGATCTTCAGAGGAGCAGACAAGCTGCTGATCTCCACTAGTGCAAGGCCTCTCCTTCTATATTATGTGGATTGAACTCAAATTAGTTCATCAGACTCCATGGAAAGTGCTTTTAAAACCCTATCTTATCAGCTCCCTATTTTGTTTTGTATACATCAGAAACATTTCTAATCAGAATACTAGCAGAGATGATATGTGTATTAAAGAACTATAGAAACATCTATTTTGACTGATTTTTGAAAATATAGAAGTAGAATATAAATTTTATTTTTGTATAGAAACATGTTCTCCAGGTAATCATGTTTGTGTTTATGCTTTTGCCTGTATAAATATTTTTGGAGGCACATACTTGCTTAGATTACCATAGGCTGCTAATAGCAAATTAATATAAATATCTGAGAGACTAAAGTTTCCTATTTCACAAGAGTCAATGTGAAGGTGATTAGATTGAAATTTGCAAATAAAACTTAATGAAATTAATTGGAACTAATTTGAAATCATCCTCTCTTTGGCTGATAGTTTATATGAAGATGGAGATTTGTGTAAGTATATTTATCCCAGCACTGCACCTAACTTGGTGAGAGCAAGCATGGATCACGCATGGTGTCTGCATGTTTTGCTAGCTCTCTGATTTTTATACAGCCCCTGAGGAGTGACTATCTATACCCTAGCAAAACCAAAAGAAGGGAAACACATGCACACAAGCTCTCTCTCTCTCCCTTTCTCTTTTTCTCTCTTTCTCTCCCCTTCTCTTCCTCTGTCTCTCCCTCTCTGTTTCCCACTTCTATAATCCCTTTTATCACCACCACTACCAAAATAATAGGAATTAGCAATCACTGGTCACTGATTTCTCTCAATATCAATCGATTCAATTCTCCAATTTAGGCTAACAGAATGAATGCAAAACCTGGATCCATCCTTCTGGTACACGAGAAACACACCTTAGCAACAAAGATAGATATTACCTCAGGATAAAGGATTGACTGGTGTAGCCATTCCAATATCTAATAAAATAGACTTCATACCAAAATTAATCAAAAGAGACAGGGAACGACACTTCATACTCATCAAAGGAAAAAATCCACCAAGATGATATTTCAATTCTTAACATCTATGCCCCAACTGCAAGGACACCTACATTTATAAAGGGAACACCACTAACCCTTATTAATTAACCCTCATACATTGATAGTAGGAGACTTTAATACCCTACTCTTACCAATGGACAGGTCATCTAGACAAAAATGAAACAGAGAAATATTGGAGCTAACAGACTTTATGAACCAAATGAACCTGACCGGTCTCCATAGAACATTTCAACCAAACCCAAGAGTACAGCATCTGTGTGTAGTTTTTAGAAACTTCCACACTGACTTCCATGGTGGCTGTATCAGTTCCAGTTCCCACCAGCAGTGTGAAGACTGTTCTGCTTTGTCCTCACAGGCACCTGTTGTTTTATGTTTTTGATGATAGCCATTCTGACTGTGTTGAGTTGGAACCTAAGCGTACTTTTCATTTGTATTTCCCTGATGGCTAACAATGTTAAATGTGTGTTTTTTTTAATTTAAAAATAACTTTATTTTTGGTATTTACATATTTATTCATATATATATATAATAAAGGTAAAGAAGCAATCAATTTGAGAAAGTATGGGGGCTATGGGAATGGTTGGAGGGGGAAAGGCAAAGGGTAAAGTTAGGAATTAAGTTTCAATTAAAATAGTCAATATAATTTAAAAATAAGGGGAGAGACATTCTTTTCCATATAATATTTACATCAGAAAACCAGTAATTGTGAATACTTTCTTTTTTATTTTAATATAAAAGTTTTATTAATTCTTGGAGAATGTCATACAATACAAAAATAAACACCTTCATTGCTTCTCAGCCTTTTGGCTAAGATCAAGTGTAAAATTAAACATCTTCATTCTGAAAATTTAGACAATATTTAAAAAAAAACAGGTTTCCCTTCCTCCCCACCCCCCAGACCTCTAAGAGGGTGCTCCCTTACCCATCTATCCACTCCCACCTTCCTGCCCTGGCATTCTGCTACAGTGGGGGCATTGAATAACATCATGCTCATGGGCCACTCCTCCTATTGATGTCCAACAAGGCCATCCTCTGCCACATATGTGGCTAGAGCCGTGGGTCCCTCCATGTGTAGTCTTTGGTTGGTAGGCAATTCCCCAGGAGCTCCAGGGAGTCTGGCATGTTGCTCCCCACTTGGGGCTGCTAATCCCCTCAGCTCTTTCACTCCCTTCTCCAACTCCTCCATCGGGGACCCTGTATTTAGTCCAGTTGGCTGCCAGCATCCACCTCTATATTTGTCAGGCTCTGGCAAAGCCTCTCATGAGACAGCCATACCAGGCTCTTGACAGCAAGCACTTCCTTGCACCCACAATAGTGTCCAGGTTTGGTGACTGTATATGAGATGGATCCCCAGGTGGGACTGTCTCTGTATGGCCTCACTTCAGTCTCTCCTCCACACTTTCTCTCCATATTTCCTCCTGTGAGTATTTTGTTGCCCCTTCTAAGAAGCACTGAAGCATCCACACTTAGGTCTTTCTTCTTCTTAAGGTTCATATGATCTATGAATTATATCTTGGGTGTTCTGAACTTTTGGACTAATATCCACTTTTCAGTGAGTGCATACCTTGTGTTCTTTTGTGACTAGGTTACCTCACTCAGGATGATATTTTCAAGTTCTGTCCATTTGCCTATGAATTTCATGAATTCATTGTTTTTAATAGTTGAGTAGTACTCTATTGTGTAAATGTGCCACATTTTCTGTATCCATTCTTCTGTTGAGGGGTTGTTTCCAGCTTCTGACTATTATATCTATGGCTGCTATGAACGTAGTGGAACATGTGTCCTTATTACATGTTGGAGCATCTTCTGGGTATATGCCCAGGAGTGGTATAGCTGAATCCTCAGGTAGTACTATATCCAATTTTCTGAGGAACTGCCAGACTGATTTCCAGAGTGGTTGTGCCAGCTTGCAATCCTACCAGAATGAGGAAGTGTTCCTATTCTCCACATCCTCACCAGCATTTGCTGTCACCTGAGTTTTTTTTTTTTTTGTTTTTTTTTTTTGTTTTTGTTTTTGTTTTTTATTATTAGATATTTTCTTTATTTACATGTAAATTTTCCCTTTCCCAGGTTCCCCTCCAAAAAACAAACAAACAAACAAAAACAACAAGAACAAACTCCTTTTGCCTCCCCGCTCCCCATGCGTGCCACCCCACCCTCTCCCATTTATTAGCCCTGGCATTCCCCTACACTGGGTCACAGGACCTTCACAAGGCTGAGGTCCTTTCCTCCTATTGATGATCGAATTTGCAATCCTCTACTATACACATGCTGCCAGAACATTCAGTCCCACCCTGTATAGTCCTTGATTGGTGGTTGGGTCCCTGGGAGCTCTGAGGGTACTAGTTAGTAATTGTTGTTTGTCCTAAGGGGCTGCAA
>JADRCD010095968.1:0-19862 GCA_019843815.1 Montemys delectorum | reverse complement strand
TTAGTAACAGTTATTTTTATTTGATGACACATATATTTTTCTTAAAACATAGAATATTTGGTTATGGATCCATTTTATAATTATGTAAAATTTAATTTTAATATTCATAGTCTGAAATTTTAAGATACATCTTAGAAATAAAATTTACTTTTATTCTATATGTTATTTGCTGTTTTATATGTATATGAATACAAGTAATAAGAATTCTATACTTTATAAAAAGTAAATTGATATATTTTGATAAATTTTGTTATAAAACATGAGAATAAAGATTTCTTGGATGATAATATGTGCTTGTTTTAGTATAGAAATCCACAATATATTGATCTGAGTCTGAACTTCTTTCCAAATAAATATTTTCAAAGTGTTATATAGTTCTGTATGGTCCACTAGATTGATGGCAAAAGAAATCACTTGAACAATTACACAACTTCTGTTTTCTTTTATTTACATTAGTATTCTGCCTTCATGTATGTCTCTGTGAGGGTGTGAGATCTCCTGGAACTGGAAATACAGACAATTGTGAACTTCCATGTGGTTGGTGGAATTTGAACCTTGCTCCTTCAGAAGAATAGCCAATGTTCTTAACTGTGGAGCCATTTCTCCAGTCCAGATTATACAAATTCTAAGTATATTCATTTATTTCACATATTAGAATTGTTTGAAATAAATATGAGTATTTTCTATCATCAAATAGTAATGACATGCTTTTTCCTACTATAAACCTATTTCATAGTTAACAAATATTATATTTTCAAAAACAGACTCATTTACCTAATTTGTGAATATATACTTCATATGTAGACTATTCCCTTGTAGGAATATTAAAAAAATGAGAATTTATCATTTTTAAGTAACTCAAGAAAGATTTATAGAGGTTGCCTTGAGAAGGTTCAGCTTTTCACTAGAAAGAAAATACAGACAGATCTTATATTTATGTGAGTTTATTTTCAAGAAGCAAAGTCTAGCTTCAAATGAATTTCTCACATTTTTGTATCCTGTTTCTTCTCTCTTCACGTAACCAAGGACACATAGATTCATTAAAGTTACATTAAGCAAGATTATGTGTCAGATTGAACACTGAAGACTATTTATGAAGCACTTGTCAGCAATATTTAAACATGTTTTTGGCTACAAATAGCACACCATCCAGAAACAGAAGCAGATTGATAACTCTTGGGTATTAGTGCAATGCATCAATTCCAATCCCAGGCTCTTTAGCTAAAATCGCAGCTGCTTTTATTGAAACAAGGAAATAGGATAACTTTTCCAGAGTAACTCCATAGCCCTTCCCAACAACAAAAAAACAAAAAACAAAAAACAAAAAACAAAAACAAAAAACAAATGAACAATCAGACAATGGTGGTGAATGCCTTTAATCTCAGCACTTGGGAGACAGAGGCAGGCAGATTTCTGAGTTCAAGGCCAGCTTGAACTACAGAGTGAGTTCCAAGACAGCCAGGGTTACACAGAGAAACTTTGTCTCGAAAAACCAAGAAACAAACAAACAAACAAACAAACAAAGCAAAAAAAAACAACGAAAAAAATCAAAGCAAACAATAAAAACACCTCCTTTGACTCCCAATTAGTGCCTTAAATTAAAACAATCAACAAACCAACAAGTAAATAATTCTGATACTGTAACTCTCTGAATTTTGCAAAGTTATTTCCTAGAATGATTAGAAGTATGTGGACAAAGAGATTAAGGCAAATCTCAAATACTTAAATTATATAAAATAATCAAAAGAAAATTAAATCTTTTCTCCATTTGGGTCTCAAGTATCATTCCTCAATGTAAGGAAAGTTTGTGTTAGTGTTTCTCTGAGTTCTCTAAGAAAAATCTCTTCAGTCTTCAAGAAAATAGAGAGCAAAATTACTACAGAAGCTGATATATATTGTCTTCCACCTAACATTTGACCCAAGATGTCATATGTAGAATGTGGAAAGAGAAGCAATGCTTAAAATAATTTTACTAGCCAAGGTTTAGTTTTTCTAATAACTAAGAATATATATGTATGTATTTATATATTCTAATGATTAATTGCAGATATAATTCATTGGCAGAATACTTACCTAGCAAGCATATAAAAGACAGAGAGAGAATATATATGCTGGCTAGTCTTTATATCTACTTAACACACATTGGTACCATTTTGAAAGAGGATAAAACAATTGAGGAAATTCACCAGACTTGCAGAGAAGGAAAATTTTTGGTTGATTTTTTTTTGATTGGTGGTAGATATGGAGAAGCTCAGGTCACTGTAGGAAGTACTACCCCTGAAGTGGTGGTTCCAGGTACTATAAGAAAGCAGACTGAGCCAGTCCAACAACACCCAGAGGAAGCTCCACTCCCAGGTACTATAACATGCCAAGGATCATAGGATTAGAGGTGAGGAGAACACAACATCTGTCCCAACATCGGACATAACTGGGACCAGCAGGATCTCTGCCAGTCCAGTGGCCTGGGTTTCTTCCTATCTGTCTGGGCCAATGTTCTGAGCCTACATGGGGCACACACTCTGCAGAGAGTCCCATAATACCCAGAGGAAGCTCTATTCCCAGGTGCTCTAACGGGCCCAGGATATCAGGATCCCAGGATCCTAGAATCATAAGAATACAGAGATAGCTTGACTTTGAGGAGTTCTGACACAACCAGGATCACAGGAAGGACAGGCTCCAGTCAGATTTAGCCAGGGCAGCTAACTCTAAAGATAATCACATGGTGGGAAGCAAGCTCAAGAACATAAGCAACAGAAACCAAGGTTACTTGGCATTATCAGAACCCACCATAGGAAGTCCTGGACACTCCATCATACCAGAAAAACAAGATTCAGAACTAAAATCACTTCTCATGATGATGATAGAGGACTTTAAAAAGGTCATAAATAACTCCCTCAAAGAAGTACAGAAGAACACAGGTAAACAACTAGAAGCCCTTAAAGGGGAAACACAAAAATCCCTTAAAGAACTATAGGAAAATACAACCAAACAGGCAAAGGAAATGAATAAAACCATCTGAGATCAAAAATGGAAATAAAAAAGTAAAGAAATCACAAAGGGATACAATCCTGGAGTTAGAAAACCTAGGAAAGAGATCATGAGTCATAGATGCAAGCATCACCAACAGAATACAAGAGATAGAAGAGAGAATCTCAGGGGCAGAAGACACCATAGAAAACATTGACACAACAGTCAAAGAACATGCAAAAAAAGCAAAAAAGCCCCTAATCTAAAATATCCAGGAAATCCAGGATGCAATGAGAAGACCAAACCTAAGGATAATAGGTATAGAAGAGAGTGAAGATTCCCAATGTAATGGGCCAGTAAATATCTTCAAAAAAATTATAGAAGAAAACTTCCCTAACCTAAAGAAAGAGATGCCCATGAACATACAAGAAGCCTACAGAACTCCAAATAGACTGGACCAGAAAAGAAATTCCTCCTGCCACATAATAGTCAAAACACCAAATGCACTAAACAAAGAAAGAATTTTAAAAGCAGCAAGAGAAAAAGTTCAAGTAACATATAAAGGCAAGGCCTATCAGAATTACACCAGACATCTCACCAGAGACTATGAAAGCTGTGAACCAGATCCTGGACAGATGTCATACAGAACCTAAGAGAGGACAAATGCCAGCCTAGGCTACTATACCCAACAAAACTCTCAATTACCATAGATGGAGAAACTAAGATATTCCATGACAAAACCAAATTTACACAATATCTTTCCATTAATCCAGCCCTACAAAGGATCATAGATGGAAAACACATATATAAAGAGCAAAACTACACCCTAGACTAAGCAAGAAAGTAATCTTTAATAAACCCACACAAACATAATTTCACGTTTAACAACAAAATAAGAGGAAGTAACAATTACTTTTCCTTATATCTCTTAATATGTAAATTAATATTACCAACATATCCTAGTCGTTTGAAATTCAAAAATATGAGGAGACTGACCTCTCTTCTCTAAAGTTGTTTTTATTATTCAGGCATCTCTACATTGGCTGTGCTACCATCTGGATTTCTGAATGTTTTTATAACAATTTTCAAGTTATAAAGCTTATAGTAACATGAGTTTGAAAAGGTATACCTCAAGAAAAGCTGAGAATGTAGGAACATTATTTTTCCACCAAGCTAAATTACAGATTTAGAGAGGAACTAGGTCAAATAGAGTGCATATTAATATTTTTGTCAGGAAAGAAGTATGAAGTAAACCCTCCTCAAACCAAAAATACACTGGTTCTTTACTTAAGAAATTTAACATAAACTTGATGATCCTTCAGGCATACCACTAGCAAAAAGGGTGTAAATTATAATCAGAAAAAGTACAAAATAGCTATATCATATTCATTCCTGCCAGGTAATTTGCAAATAATAATTGAAGACAACTTAATAGATGTGAATATAGATTTGTTTATATACATGTTAAGTCTGATAATTACAAGGATATCCATTTGATGAATAAAGGAAATTTGCTTTCATAATGTCAAAGGAAGTAAGTTTTAAAAATTGGAAGGAAGGAAAAAAAACAATTGTTCTTAAGAAGAGAGATGGTAAAGTATACTGCATAAAACAATGAATGATGTGGTTTTTTTTTAATCAAACAGGAGTTCTTAGAAGGGATGAGCAACAATGATGTATAAGTACTTAGGTGCTTTGCTGAAGCAAATGGACTTTATACAGTGTAGCACAGGAGCTGTCCAGATGTTGTCTTCTTCTATAAGATCTTTCTTATAAATATTTGACAGTAATTTAGACACCAAATGGTTAAAATAATTTTGGACAGTCTAGCCCTGTAAAGTAGAGTAAAGGGGAACAACTCAAAAGCTGGTGTTATTTATGTATTAGTAACAATACTAGGTTACTACAAGTAGTGTGGAAAAGTAACAATGGCTCAGAACATGATTTCACAGGTACCAAGAACCTGAGTTTTAATAAAAGTGTCTCCCATTTTCTTCTGTGACAAATTTTTTGAAGTTCTTTCTAGTACTCATTATTTTAATCACTATTTAAAAAAAAATATTGACACACATGATTTTGAAAATATTAAATATTTAATCAAATAATTAATCACATCAAATAGTTATTCCAATTCACAGATAGCATTTTTTTTTTTTTACCATTTCTCCCATGGCTACTGAAAGAAAAATACCCGGATATTTTCCTTAGAACTCTGGATAAACACAATTATTACCATGCACACTTTTGAATAAACTGCTCCTTTGTCTTCTTTCTATTTTTTATCTCCCCCTGAAAATATAAACACCCTAAGAACTCATTTTAAATGCTTATTCAAATCATTCAGATTCACCTATATCATAAATATCACATCCTAAATAGTATCCCAGGAAAGCAATTGCAGTCCCATACTAGTGGAGAGACCCTGTTAAATTAACTTCTTTTTAAATTGCCTATAAACTTAATACTATTTTGTCCAGTGAACTGAGCATCACACTGCTTCTCACAAAACTTTCCTCTCTGCAAATCCTATCCTTTTGCAAATGCTTTCAAATCCTGATGTTCATGGGAACCTCAATAGCATTAACCAAATATCTCCAGTAGCTTGTATGAGTCAATCAATCAGAGAATGATTTCCCACATATAGCCTTGTCTCAAGGAAGGAATGAATATAATGAATAGTTACATAGCCCACACTATTCAAACAAGGCTGTGAAAGGGCTCTTTCCTTTCTTCTTTAAATGTCTTCAGTAGTTCAAGTAGGTTAGATGCTAAGTAGTTCCTGATTATCTTTATTTCCTGCACTGGGATTTTATTAATGCCCTAGTGTATTTACTGACTAAAGCATTGTATTCTTCTGTATTAAATTCAGGAGCTTTTGCATATCCTCTTCCTGCTTACTGTCCAATTATTTGCATGGATTCCAATGTTCTTTTCTTGTTTTATTCTAGGAAGTGTACTTTAGTAAAGACTAGTTTGTGCTCACTTTTCTTTATTCCTCACACTATTGAAAAGTGAGCACAATTTTTCATTTTTCCCAATTGTTTCACCAAATTAAGGCTATTGAAGAGGATGACACATGTAAATTTTTCCATTGTCATTTATTCCCTTACAAGTACTTGGGAAATTTTTTCCACAGATGTCAGTAACAAAACTGAGGAACAAAGCAAGTCCTTTCAGGTAGGTAGGTGTGCCTTAGTTGTGTATTTTATTGCCCATGGCAAGCCCACAAAGATGTTCCTATTGTCTCCTTACAACTTTATCCCACACATGCTGTTTTCAGAGAGTGAAATATATTATCTACCCCACCATCAAATTTTACCATCCACATTAACATGTAGTAGACTTCATTAATGAAGGACACACAGGACTTCAAGTGATATAAAAGAGATGACCACTCAAATAGATTTTAAATCTGTCTGTCTGTCTGTCTGTCTGTCTGTCTGTCTGTCTCCCTCTCCTTTGTGTGTATGTGTGTGTATATGTGTGTATGTGTTTGTGTGTGCATGTGTGTGCGTGTGTGTAGTTGTTTGTGGATGTCAGAAGAGGGAATCAGATATTTTAGACCTGGAGTTACAGATAATTGTAAGCTGCCTAAAATTGATGCTAGGAATAGACCTTGTGTCTTCCACAGGAACAGTACATGCTCTAACCCATTTCTGACTCCCAAGGTAATTTCTTAAGTGGATATGCAAAGAGAAGAAACTATATTGGAATGGTGTGCATTCTTGGTTTGGAACATTCATATTCTATGTGCTTCAGTACTGGTTCTGGGGCCTTTGACACTGATGAGTTATACAAGTATCTTTCTAACCTATTGTTTCTTAGTGCTTTCAGTGCTGTAGTAGATTATACTGTTCAGGATATAAAGCAAATGAATAAGTAAATGAGAAAAAATGTCAATAATAAACAATCTTGAAATCTCCTCCAGTCAAGACTCCATTACTTTTAAATTTGTCATCAGACAAGTTCTTTATAAGAGCAAGAAGCAGCCACATTCTTTTCCAAAGTAGCATTATAAAAGTCTCTTGTCCAGTTGCTGATATTGTCCTCCACTGTAATATCTTGAGCTGGAGTTCCATAGTTCACATTGATCTCAGCAATAATGCCTTTTAGGTTTTTACTATGTCAGCCTGTTTAAGATTTGCTTTTGCATTCTAAAATTTCAAAATCTTCCATATTCATCTCAGCAGGGAAAATGGCATGATTCATTTCTTCTCAACAGTAGTCTACTTTCTGGTACAGAATATTTTAATAGTTACTTTTCTATTTTTGTAATAAAATAATACAAACATGGCAACTTACAGAATAGAATTTCTGTACTTGTGGTTCCAGAGGTATGAGAACATTATGTCAGAGAGGCATGGCAACATGTAGCATGCATGATGACTGGAGCAGGTCACTAAAAATATGGTGTAGTATCTGCACAAAGCAGAGAGCAAACTAGAAGTATATTTTTACTCTCAAAGCCCATCTCCAGTGACAAACTTCCTTCAACAAGGCTGAATCTTCTAAACCTCCCTGAACAGTACCACCAGTTGAGAACCATGAGATCAAATAGGTAACCATGGGGGAAATATTCTCATGCAAAGTACCACACCTTCTTTAGGTAGAGACTCTTTGGCTTAGTTTTTGTTCGAAATAAAAGTGAAAATTATAAGCATTCTGAATATTTACTATCCATGAGCTTATCATTTTCATTTTTTTTTTGTTGACTGAAGGGAAATAGAGTTTCCCTTTAGTTTGTTGTCATAAAAGATGTCATAAAGGAAAAATAATGTGTGATAAAAGGGAACTTTGAATTAGACTATCCCTCTTATGGGTATATATTATTTAGAAATGCCACAGAGAAGCACAAGGCATCTGATCCACCAAAATGTGAAATAGAAAATATTGTACATGTACACTAGAACCCTAAATGACTGTTGTCATTTGAAAGTCAATATATGTCTCAATTGGTTTTGAATAAAGCTCTCTCTTTCACTCTTTCTTTCTGTGTATATGTGTGTGTGTGTGTGTGTGTGTGTGTGTTTATGTTTGCATGGGTGTGGCATGGACATATTATGCACTTGTATGTAAATAGTAAAACAACTTGCAAGAATCAGGGTGCATTGTCTGTTTGTTTGTTTGCTTTTGTTTCTTTGATAGCTTGTGTATTCCTGTGATCAAACTCAGTTCCCTAGGCTCCATTTCAAGGCCTTTACCAGCTGAGATTTCTCAGTGGCTCCTTATTCAGAATACAATTAAATATAGGCTTATGATATAGTAGTGGTTGCAGCCCCTTAGGACGAACAACAATATGAACTAACTAGTACCCTCAGAGCTCCCAGGGACTAAAACTCTAACCAAGGACTATACAGGGTGGGACTGAATGTTCTGGCAGCATGTGTATAGTAGAGGATCACAAATTCGATCATCTATAGGAGGAAAGGACCTCGGCCTTGTGAAGGTTCTGTGCCCCAGTGTAGGGGAATGCCAGGGCCAACAAGTGGGAGAAGGTGGGGTGGCAGGCATGGGGAAGGGGGAGGCAACAGGAGTTTGTTCTTGTTGATTTTGTTTGTTTATTTGTTTGTTTGTTTTTTGATGGGGAAACTGGGAAAGGAGAAATTTACATGTAAATAAAGAAAATATCTAAAAAAAAAAAAAAGGTGATTACCGCGTTAGCCTGTCAAATCAACTCAATCATAGATCTCATATTAAGGAAAGAACTGACTACACTAAGTTGTTCTTCCACTGATCTCACATGTATGACAAATATGTAAAGGCACAAACATCCTGTCTCTCAGGGCAAGTGCACACACACACACACACACACATACACACACATACACACACACACACACACACACACACACACACACACACATCATACCACAATAACAAAACAAACATTACAGAATGCAATTAAATTCAACCACAGGCTATGTAGAGTATAATTTCTTGCATATATTTTTGGTTTAGATGCTTAAGTCAAAAGGAGCAATGAAGAAAAGATCTGTAAAATTTTACTTTATCCTTCACAGTAACTGTAATTTAAAATATATTAACTCTGATATGCATACATAAATGAGGTAACTCAGATTTTCATGATTATACAACTACCATTTTAACCATGAGCTAGCTCCCTTGTCTCTTTTATGTTATTTTAACCTTTTGAATCAGGGTTTTAGGTAGCACCAGCTGGCCTTAAACACTGCATATAAACAAGGCTGACCGGAATTCTATCCTCCTGCCACTGTGAACCTGATACATGGCAATGCCAAAGTGGAATACATTAAGAAGCATCAGGTTATGGTTGCCTTTATATGCATTCATACAAAGAACACACTTGGTAATTGCTCAGCAAAAGTTGTGTCTTGATAGTAGTGCTTCAGAAACAAAACATGAGTAAATACATGAAGAAATATGCAAAGGTGAGACATACAACATGGAAATTAAGGGTAGAAGCAGGAGAGGAAAAAGTCAGAAGCAGTGCACTCCTTTAATCTCAGAGCATGAGTAGGAGACACAAAAGAATGGACATAAGCCCATCCTCAACTACATACTGAGTTCAAGGCCAATCTGAAACTAATAAAATGCTACCTTAAAACACTGGGAAAGGGTGAAGGGATACAACTCAGTTAGTAGAGGGCTTACTAAGTATTTATAAAACCCTTGGTTCAAGCTGTAGCACTAAATAAATTGAGTTGTCTCACAAGTCTCTAATCTCACAATTTAGGGAGATGATACCAGAAATTCAAGAATTTGGAAATTCAGAAATTCAAGGTCATTCTTAGCTACACAGTGAATTTTTGGCCAGTCTATGATACTTCTCTCCAAAATTTAGAAAAAAGCAAACAAACACAA
Source organism: Montemys delectorum (assembly GCA_019843815.1). Classification (NCBI taxonomy): domain Eukaryota; kingdom Metazoa; phylum Chordata; class Mammalia; order Rodentia; family Muridae; genus Montemys; species Montemys delectorum. The sequence goes on along the minus strand of JADRCD010095968.1, from coordinate 10,052 downwards.
CAAACAAGCAAACAAATAACAACAAAAAGCAGTCCACATATCTACAAAGGAGTCAAATATTTCAATTTTCAAATTTCTCATTTCCTCTATGCTGTATATGTGTTTAAGGAGGAAAACCGACATAGACCATATTTGAATGATTGACTCTGAAATCATCAAATTCCAGAAAGAAATAAGAGTTCATTACTGACTGTAATGTACATAAGAAGTGAAAGCATAATGTCTGCTTATCCACAAGATGGATATAGCACTAGTACATACAGATAAATACTAGACTTCAAAAAAATACACAGGATACAATAAGAAAAACTGAAATGACTAGAACAGTGGTTCACAACCTTCCTAATACTGTGACTCTTTAATACAGTTCTTCTTGTTTTGGTGACACTCAATCATAACATTATTTTGCTGCTATTTCATAACTGTGCTTTTATAACTTATGAATCTTAATGTAAGTATTTGATATGTAGGATTCCTGTTGTGAATAAAAGGGTTGACAACTACTGGGCTACAGACTACTGGAAGAAGTTCTAATAAAGAAGATTTAAACATATAATTCTTAGGAAAGTCTTTTTCTTTAGATGTTTTTATTGAGTGATAATGTATGTTTGAGCTAGAAATCAACTACATGTGGATCATAAGCACTTTTGTTCCACTAAGGATTGCATGACTAAATGAAAATAATATGGGATTCAACAAGCTTGGAGGATACTGCTTTTTTTAGTCTTCCCAATCCATCATTTATCAATGACTTTAGATTGTTTTTTGTCTCTGAATTTTACTTTTTCATAATAAAATGAGGATAATTATATCAAGTTATATGAACTCAAATGTTCTAATATTCACTTACAAACAGGGTAAGAGAAGTCCAATAAATATTTCTTTATCGTTTATATACAAAATAAAATATAATTGCTATTCAAGAGTAGAACATATGTTAAGGACATAAATACTTATAGTGTAATTAAAATCTGATATATTTGTAGATTATTTAAAACAATTAAGAACAATTAAGGAACAATTAAGAAAGACATCTAAAGTTATTTCATGTACATGTTCAAGAAAATGTTTTAAAGAAATTCTGTCAAGCTAAAAATGTTTCTTTCATGTTTTACTTAAGTTTCATTAAATATAATTCATCATGTTCCCCTTCTCTTTTCTCCTCCCAATTCCCCCTCCATCTTCTCACTCTATACTTTCCCTTCAACTGCTCTCAATCCTTCACTTCCTCTGAAACTCATGGTTCTTTTCTTTGATTTTTATACATTCCAAAAATAACCTTCTTTGTCTGTTTAGGGCTGCTTATCTATAAATGATTTCTGATGATACTGGATAAATGATTAGGAAGCTCATCCTTGGGTAAAACTAATTCTCCCTTTCTCAGTCTTCATCCATTACAAGTAGGTCTTTGTCCAGAGTCCTTTGTGGGGTCATGTGAGCTTTCCTATTGTGGGTGTTAAGAAATGAAATCACAGGGAAGCAGGAGTGGGTGGATTGGTGAGCAGGAGGAGGGGGGATGGGATAGGGTGTTTTCAAAGGTGAAACCAGGAATGGAGATAGCACTTGAAATGTAAATAAAGAAAATATCTAATAAAAAAGAAAGAAATCAAATAAAATCCTCTGCAAGAACATTACTTACGCTTAAATAATGAGCCGCCTCTCAAGCCTCTAAAGACAAAATCCCAGCACTGAGAGATTAGTTCAACATGACACTACATATATCATTTAGGAGCAGTTAGCAAATCTTAGCCATTCAAAGAGGAAGTGTTGCCTTGACTAAATCATGATTGTATATGTATTTTGTTAATTCATTTAACATTTTTTTCTTAAAGATAAAAAATATGACATCAAAGACAGGGTATAGAATTATGATCCCAAATGTGGTAAAAAGTTTAAAACCAACCCATTAAAATTTTTAAAATACTATATTACATTTATATCAAATGTATTTAATATCTAATATGTATGAGTACATGTGTGTGCATGTGTGCATTTGTGTATATTTATATTTTCATATTTGTTATTTCAACGGTGTATTGCAGTATTAACACTTATGATTATTTATAAATTGAATTCTATTTCAATTCTCAATTTTGGAAATAAAAATACTATCCATAAAAGAATTAGAAACAACCAAAATTTTCTACAAAATTTATGTTTTGCATAATCTTTTGTTCCTCAGCTCTTCCTACCAGAAATTATTTAAATCTTCTCAACTAACTTAACAGAATTGTCAATCATTTGTAGTTTCAAATAATTGCAGGTTAAAAAAATCATTACCTCATATTTTTATTGGACCTTTTATTTTTTAAGATTATAATATAATTATATCATTAATCCATTGTGATTCCTTCTTTCAAATTTTCCCATATATCTCTCCTTGCTTTCTTCCAAATTCATGGCCTCTTTTTTTCATTAAATGTTATTACATGCATATATGCACATATAGAGAGATACATACATACATACATACATACATACATACATACATAGACATATTCCTAATGAAACCTGCTGAGTCTTTATAAGGGTCCTCATATGCATATTTCCTGGGTTTATCATTTTGGACTGGAAAATCAGTTGGTGTTCTTGTCCCTGGAGAAGACTATCCTGTTCTCAGCATTTCTTAGTTGCCCATACTTCTTTCTCCACCCACAGTAGCATGTCTTATTTTGTCCTTGTTCTGATCATGCTTGTGCACTCACTGTACTGAAATATTATGAGAGTGACTTCTAACAGTACTACAAGGCATGATCTGACAGGTGATCTGGTCCTTCTAGTCTTTTAAACTGTTCTTCTCCATTCTTTCTTGAGCCTCAGTAGAAAGAGATAAATACAGAAAAAGAATTAAGGGTAAATTAATAGTAAGGATATCTGAAAAGCCACAAGGAATCATACTAATATATATTTTAATAAAAATATGTAATGTACATAATTCTGTGTATGGATATACATATATAGATTTAATAATCTTTGTGTGTGATTTGGATGTTTTTGAAGCAAAGTCATTCTATTCTATTTTATTTCTTTCTATATGATACAGCTGTCTTGGTGTTCACATCTATCCTCTTGTCTCAGCCTTCTAAATAAGGAGACAACAGATGTTTCTTCCTGCCTCTCAATGTCAAGGTACATTAAAGACCAGAATCTTTGAAAATAAGTATGCTAATTTTATTACTTTACAATGGAAATGTTTCCAAATGGAGAATTTTGTTCTCAGCTGTGGTGCTATGAGACTATGATACAAATGCGTGCTCGAATATCCTTTTGAGTCACAACCAATTTGGCATTTAAACATACCCTCTAGTAAATGTTGTACATCACTAAACAATGATTTTTTTTTCATCCAACTTCTCAGTCATCTTTAAGGCAAAGCAAAACTTTTGTGGCATAGACACAATTCATGTTTTATCATTAGCAACATAACTATAGGTCAAAATGTGCAACAAATTCAGACAGCTAATTTGTTGTTAAGTGCTAGAAGTGTTGGAAATATGGCACCAGAGGAAAGCAGAAGGATGAGTACTCTTTCCATGAAGAAAATGTGTTCTTCATTCTTTGTGAATTAAAATTGTCCACCCTAAGAGAACACGAATTATCTCAAATTAAGAAATATATTAGCTGCCAAAAGGGATCCTTTTCCATTTCTATAATTATATACTGATGAAGCCAATGATATTTGAATATAGAAATTAAGCAGCATAAAGTCAAAGATTATCTACTTTTATCTCCTTTCAGTATATTACATTAAAATATTAAGAGGGATTAATTATCTTCAGGAAAACTTTAAGAGGCATATAGTATATTAACGTTCTATCATTCTTTTATATTTTTCAAAATAACAATTTTCACACTTACTTAAATAAACTTGCTGTGAAAATACATACATATTATTTCTCAATTAAAAAAAGATTTTATAATATTGGCAGTTGTAAACAGATCATGCCTTAATACTTCATTCTAAAAGTTAAACAAGTTCTGATCCATTAATGTTATTAATATAATGACTGATAACATGAATTATTCATTCTGTTAAGCTCTGAAATAATATATTACCAATATTTTTAAAAATTAAATTAAATTTATTTAATTTTTATTAAAATAAACTTAGATTACTTTACCCTCCTTCTCCTCCCTCTAGACTTTCCCATCTACTGCCATTCAAACTCCTCCCATGCCCCTCAAGTTCATAGTCTTTTTTCATTATTATATTGTTTTCATGAGAAATCATATTTATTTTGCTATTTCTTTGGTTTTAATTTTTTATATTATCTTTAACCTTTTTTTACAGTCTAGTCATTACCCTCTCTGCCCTCCTACAATTTCTCATTCCATTCCTCCTCAGCCCTGTCTCTAAGATGATGTCCCCTACCCCCACCCCACAAGGTCTCTCCACTCCTTGGGGCCTCAAATCTCTCAAGGGTTAGGCATGTCTACTCTCAATGAGGTCAGATCAGGCAGTCCTCTGCTGTATATGTGTCCAGGCCTAGACCAGCTAGAGTAAGCTGCCTGGTTGGTGGCTCAGTGTCTGAGAGATCTCGGGTGTCTTGGTTAGTTGAGGTTACTGATCTTCCTGTGTGCCCCACCTCCTCAATTTCTTCCAGCCTTTCCCTAATGAAACCACAGGAGTCCCTGACTTCAGTCCATTGGTTAGGTGTAAGTATCTACATATGTCTCAGTCAGCTGCTTGTTGGGGCTCTCTCAGAGGTCAGCCATGCTAGAGTTCTGTTTGTAAGCACACCATAATATCAGTAATAGTGTCAGGCCTTGGAGCCTCCCCTTGAAATGGATCTCAAGTTGGGTTGGTCATTAGACCTGCTTTCCCTCAGTGTCTACTCCATTATTGCCTCTGCAGTTCTTTCAGACAGGAACAATTCTAGGTCAGAGTTTTTGACTGTGGAGTAGTAACCCCATCTCTCTACTGATGCCGTCTTTCAAATGGAGTGGACTGTACCTGTTCCCTCTCCACACTGTAGGACTTTTCATCTAAGGTTTTGATAAAATTAAGACCCTTTGAGTCTTGAGAGACTCTCAATTTCTGAGTCCCTGGTACATTCTAGAGGCTACCCCATATCCCCTACCCCACAATGTTGCATGTTTCCATTCATTCTGCTGGCCCTCACGGATTCTCTTCTTTTCCCAGCCCCCCGCAATAACTGATCATCTTCCCCTTGTCCCCTCCTCTACCATTCTCCCACCCAGATCCCTCCCTCCCTCTGCCCCTCATGATTGCTTTCTTCTTCCTCACAAATGGGATTATAACATCCTCACTTGGCCACTTCAGCTTGTAAACATTCTTGAGACATGTGGATATTATCCTGAGTATTCTGTACTCATTTGACTAATAGCCACTTTTTAGTGAATACATACCATGCATGTCCTTTTGGGTCTGAGTTAACTTACTCAGGATGATATTATATAGTACAGTCCATTTGCCTGCAAAACTAATGATGTCCTTATTCTTAATAGCTGAGTAGTATTCCGTTGTGTAAATGAACCACATTTTCTGTATCTATTCTTCCATTGTGGAAAATCTCAGTTATTTTCCACTTGGGACTATCACAAGGTTGCTATGCACGTAGTAGACCACATGCTTCTGAGGCATGGTGGGGGCATCTTTTGGGTATATTCCCAAGAGTAGTATATCTGGGTCTTCAGGTAGATGAATTTCCAATTTTCTGAGGAACCTCTAGATTGATTTCCAGAGTTGTACCAGTTTGCAATCCCACCAGCAATAGAGGAGGGTTCCTCTTTCTCCACATCCTTGCCAGCATGTGCTGTCACCTGAGCTTTTGATCTTAGCCATTCTGATTTGTATAAGGTAGAATCTCAGGGTCATTTTAATTTGCATTTCCCTGATCATTAAGGACTTAGAACATATCTTTAAGTGCCAGTCCTCTGTTATGAATTCTCTGATTAGCTCTACATACCATTTTTTGATTGTGTTGTTTGGTATTATGAAGGTTATTTTCTTGAGTCCTTTATATATTTTGGATATTGGCCCTCTATCAGATGTGGAGTTAGTGAAGATTTTTTCCCCAATCTGTAGGTTGCCTATTTGTCCTATTGACTATGTCTTTTGCCTTACAAAAGCTTTTCAGTTTCATGAGGTCTCATTTATCAATTCTTGATCTTAGAGCATGAACCACTGGAGTTCTGCTTAGGAATATTTCCCCCATGCCAATGAGTGTTGGATTCCCCGCCCCCCCCCACCAGCTCCAAGGCAGAGCTGACAGGCTGAGCCTGCAGGCAGCCACCTGCTGGGACTAAAACAATGGCCCACTACACTGCAACCCACCTTTGAAGACATGTCTGAGGACCTGCTGACTTGCAAACATGCCTACCTGCTTGGGAACTTTGAGTTTGGCAGTCTCTTGTTTGCTGCTTTGTTTACATTATGCATATACCTTGTGCCTGGAGATTTTTGGTTTCATTTCTTGCCTGCCTATAAATGTTCAAAATATTCCCAACTAAATAGATACCTTGATAGAAACCTACTTGGTGTCTGTTCTCTTTGTTCTCAACTGTTTCATTTTGCAGGTCCATATCTAACCTCCAGCTAAAACGAACACAGACCTGAGTGAGGCTGCAGACCAGTTCCACTCAAATGAGTTTGAAGCTATTTCCCATTTTTTCTTCTATTGAAATCAATGTATCTGGTATTATATTGAGGGCCTAAATCCACTTGGATTTGAGCTTTGTACAAGTTTTCAAATATGGGTCTATTTTCATTTTTCTACATACCAACTGCCTGTTAGACCAGCACCACTTATTGAAGATGCTTTCTGTTTTCCATTGTGTACTTTTGGCTTCTTGGTCAAATATAAAGTGTCCATAAGTCTATGGTTTTATTTTTGGGTCTTCAATTCTATTCCATTGATCAACCTCTCTGTCTCTGTAACAATACCATGAAGTTATTATCACTATTGCTCTGTCCATGTCTTTAAAGAATTGTGTTGAAATTTTGATGGGGATTTCATTGAATCTGTAGATTGCTTTTGGTAGGATGGATATTTTTAATATGTTAATCCTGCTGATACATAAGCATGGGTGATCTTTTCATCTTCTGAGATCGTTTTTATTTATTTCTTGAGGGACTTGAAGTTTTTATCATACAGATCTTTCACTTGTTTGGTTAGAGTTAGCCCAAAATATTTTCTATTATTTGTGCCTATTGCTAAGGGTTTTGTTTCCCTATTTTTTTCTCAGCCCATTAAACATTTGTAAAAATGAAGGATACTGATTTGTTTGAGTTAATTTTATATCATCCACTTTGCTGAATTTGTTAATCATCTGTAAAAGTTCTCTGATAGAATTTTTGGGGTTGCTTATGTATACTATCATATCATCTGCAAATATTGATACTTTGACTTTTTCTTTGGCAATTTGTATCCCCTTGATCTCCTTTTGTTGTCTTATTGCTCTAGTTAGAATTCAAGGACTATATTGAATAGATATGGGGAGAGTGGGTAGCCTTGTCTTGCCCATGATTTTAGTGAGATTGTTTCTAGTATGTCTCCATTTAATTTGATATTGGCTGTTGGTTTGCTGTTTATTGCTTTTTATTATGTTAAGTATGGACCTTACATTCTTTATCTCTCTGATACATTTAACATAAAATTGTATTTTTTCAAATGCTTTTTCAGCATATAATGAGATGATCATGTGATTTTTTTAAATATTTTAAGTAAAACGTATCAATCAGTAATTCATAAGAAATATCCTTCTCAAAGTAAAATTATTTTTAAAGTATTATTTGTATCATCATTCATATAGAAGTATATTTTTATCATATAGTCACCAACACTTCATTTCTAATTTACTTATTTTTATTTTTGACCATCTGTTATATATTCAATGTATTGTCATCTTATTCATTCTGCATTACCCTTTTAGCATCATCTCATTCCTCATAACCCCAACTAGTCCCTTTCTACTTAATTTTTTTTAATGTGAATGTCTTGTGTGGGGAGCCACAGCTGCTGTGTTCTCATGAAAAAACAAACAAACAAACAAAAAACATGCAACATTCAGAAAACTACGTTTTAGAATGCTCCTTCCCCTTCTCTTACTCTTACCATCTTTCTGTCCTTTATTCTACAATGTCCCTTCAGGTATAGAAAAGTTAATATAGCCATTCTCTTTATTACTAAGCAAGTAGTCACTCATTCTCAGTATCTTAACAAGGTAGGATTCTCTATATTACACATGCATTGTCCTAGTAAGTTAATGGTACAAAAATATGCAAATATATACCTACAGAGAAACTCATACATGGATATTACAAGAATAATTTTACATAATACAGACCATCTAAAAAGATAACTAATACATAGATAAGTATAAAATTTCATGATTGCTTATAAAAGTATTATTACATGATATGCCGGGCAGTGGTAGCACACACCTTTAATCCCAGCACTTGGGAAGCAGAGGCAGGCAGATTTCTGAGTTTGAGGCCAGCCTGGTCTACAGAGTGAGTTCCAGTACAGCCAGGGCTATACAGAGAAACCCTGTCTTGAAAAAACAAAAAACAAAACAAACAAACAAAAAAATATGTTCAGTCTTTGAAACCATCACCCTAAGTGATAGTCCAGAATAATCTGCATCAGTTATAAGAAAATTATTTTTGTCAATGTTACTCACTCTTCTTCAACTTAACAGTTTCTGGCTGTAATGTAAAATCTACATATCCCATGGTACTGAGGTAATATTCATTATTTTACATATATGTGTGTGTACTACATGTACTTTTTTCCTTTTATAATTTTGATATTCATTTAGTGTGTGAATCACAACACAGAATTGAATACTAAATTATCAGTTTCTTCCACTAAGAAGTATATCATTCAGAACATGGATGATTCCTATTTGAAGTCCATAAAGAAACAGAGAATTAAGAAAAATGTCGTGATTTTCATTTTTTCTATTGGATATTTTCTTTATTTACATTTCAAATGTTAACCCCTTTCCTTGTTCCTCCTCTGGAAACCCCATTTTCCATTCACCCTCCCTTTTGCCTCTAAAAGGGTGCTCCCCCACCCACCGACCCACACACTCCTGCTTTACTGTCCTGTCATTCCCTACACTGGGACATAGAGCCTTCATAGACCAAGGGTCTCTCCTCCCATTGTTGCCCAATGGGGCCATCCTCTGCTACATATACACCTTCTCTATTTTTTATTTTTATTTTTTTTTTACTTAAGATGTTTAGTTTTTTGTTGGATTACTATACCACTGACTTTTCAATTGTGGCGACTTTAGATTTGCAATTTAACTTCTAAGGAAATGAAAAATATGTATTTCTGAACTTTGCTATCCACATATGAAATCTCATTTAAATTGTATTTTTAAGTTTAATCTTTCCTTGCTTTTTCATATCTACAACTTTTTACTTTGATGCATCTATTACATCATGATTTTGGGGTATTTTTATGTTCTCATCAATTATAATTTGTGATAAATCTGCTGTATATTATAAACAAAAACAACAAAATCTTATTACTTTCTTATTAATTATTTAGTGCATTTTATTAATATTATATAGTACTGTTAAAAATAAAACTTTCAAAAGACATTTTTATTTCTAGTTCTGATTTGAATGAAGATGTTTCTACTATTTGATAAAAACACAACATTCATAGTAATAACAGTTTTTACTGTACCCAAGTATTTTTCAATCAAGTATTTAGAAGTATTAGGATAAACATATAATGCTCCTCTTTGATTTATAAACAGGGAAATTTTGTTGGATAATAATAAACAATAATAATGTACCTATACTGCCATATTTTAAGTACCATCTAAAGAACTTTATTTATACTAATTCCCTTATGTTCAACAAAACTCAATATGATTATAATTTAATATTCTCAGCATTAAACACTTAACCGAGTAGAAATCTGTGGCTTTTTCCTGTATGTCTGCTGTGATTACGATTTTAGCGGTTGAATTCTGAAGAAGTTGAGAAGTTCCAAAGATGTGTCTTGAGGCTCTAAGTGCTCATATAATCCACAAAAAGGACTTTGTATCTGTGTATGCTGAAAAAAAAA
>JADRCD010095956.1:0-15974 GCA_019843815.1 Montemys delectorum | reverse complement strand
ATATATATATATATATATATATATATATATATATATATATATATAGTGTCTGTTCTTCCATCAAATAAATTTGACTTTGAGAAGAATTACAGTTTTACAATAAATAAACAAAATCCTATAAGTTGGAGAAAAATACCTTGATAGAGCACAAGACTATTGTGGTAATAATTAGAGGATGAATAAGAGGCTGGCAAGGAAAGCTACCTTCAGGAAGACCAGTTTGCACTAAGAGGTGGAACTGCACTGTTTATAAGAAAATCCATGGATCTGAAGATCATCATGCAAAGTGATAAAAAGGCCACATCCAGACAGAAAAAGATTTCATGTTTTCAATCATGTGTAACCTGGAATGAAAGAAGAAAAATATGAAAATAACAAGGAGAGTATTCAAGATGTAGAAGAATAAAGTAAAAAGGAGGATATAGGGATAATAAGTGATGTGAAGTGACTATGATCAAAGATTATTACATATTCATGTAGAAATATCATGTTTGAACACTTTACTCAAACAATTGATATACGCTTTTTTTTAAGGAATGTGTTATTCATAGTGCACAGGCTAAAGTAATGGTGATTTGTGAATGTGGGACAGTAGAGAAGAATGTAGCAAGCTTGGACTAGATTGTAGAACTGTGTCATTCCAAAGCCATGTTCATTCTGCCCCAAAAACCACAACTGGTTTCTCTTAGGTCAGTCATGCTCAGCCGTTGGACTTATCCATATGGAAAATGGAGTGGAGGTTGTCTTGATTCTTCCTGACCAAGAGTTCTGTGTTCATCTGGTTAGCAGGTTCGTTATGAATTAATAGACAATTTCTGTGCCAGGAAACTGTTGTTTCGAGTAGTAGGGAAAGAGATGGGATTGGCTTTCACAGGAAGAAGACTTAAATGGGACCTATAAATTATATAGCTATTTTTCTATACCTAGGCCCCCATCTGGAATTTTTCAAAATAAATTATTTAGGCCAATTTTACTGTGGTTGTGAATATTACATAGTGCACTGTGGTCTCTGAAGTATGTGCCTGTTGCTGAGATGGCATTTTTGAAAAACTGCTATGAGCAAGTAATGACAGTGGCAGTTCCCAGGGAAAATGTGCTTTCATTCCCCACTCCCCAAGAGGCTCCTGTGGGGCTCCACAGTGGAACACTAACCACCAGCTGTGTAGAGGAAAGGGAAACATTCTGCATTATTTCATCCAATGATGGGATTTCCTTATTTTTCCTAAAGTCAGAAAGTAATAGATCATCTTCCTTCTGGAGAGTACCTCTGCAACATGGTAACTGAATGAACTCAAAGCACAGAGAATGAGTTAGTATCGCAGGCTTCCACGTGGAAAATAGACCTCAAAGATCAAGCTATCTACTGGGTCAACATGACACAAAGAACTGGGGGACTAGGGAAACTCTGCAGCCTACAATTTGATTAATAAGTCACATCTCTGATATACAGCCTTACACTCAAAGGATCTTGGACCTATGGCTAGATGTTGTGGACAGCAAACCACAGGACTTTCCTAGCTGCATAGGCTATGTGACAACTTATCTCTGGCTTCTTTACATGACCTTTTTCCTCATAAAAAGATAATTAATGTCAGGGTTCCAATTATTATCTTTATGTCAATGATTCAAATCTTCAGTTCTGATTCTGCCCTTTTTAAAGTTGTTATTTTTCTGTATATGTCTATTACATATCTTATCAAGTAGCTCTATATTCAAAATCAAACTATATATTCAAAGTTAATTCCATAACAACTCCCTTAGTGTTGACATAATTTCCTGAATTTCCATTTCTTCATCTGGCTGCTTTTATTTTCCAGTTTAGGATGTCAAAGTTTTATTGCCGTTAGTCTTGACAATAACAATTTATAAGTAATTAGTAATCAGCTGAGAGGTAAGCCTGAGATCAGTATACCAAGAGCGTGTTTGCTTAAATTGCAACATTCTAAGAGGATCTGAGAATTTGACTTGTACTCATGTGGGTTTTGTTCTCAGTCTCAGGACAGAAGAGTTACAAACAACGAGTTCTCAGATTAGATACGTTAAAACAAGATCACCTAAATGAAACATCCCTATGAAGAAGTTCATGAACTGCAACTCAATAAACTTGAAATAGGCTGTAATTTAATTCATGCCTTCACACACACACACATACATACACACACACACACATACACACGCACACACACACACACATACACATACACATATATATATATATATATATATATATAATATATTTACATCTCTCTCTACCTACATTTTCCCAATTCCCTCCTGTCCAGACCACAACCATCCATAATTCTCTTTTCCCTATTTTTCTTAGTTTGAGTTTTTAATATCCTATAGAGATTAATTGGGGCCATGTGGGAGATCCTGAGTTTGGGGCTAACTATCAGTACCTGGAAGGACACCAGTAGGCACACAATTTTATACTGCACTTCCCTACTCTCCAGAATCGGTTGATTGCCAAAATATCAGCACTATCAGCACTATGCAGTATGATCTTCATGTGTCCTTTCCTGCTCCACAGCTGGATGTTAAGAAGGCCCAGCTTCTCCAGACTCTTTGTACAGCTTTTGAGTTTGTCAGTCTTATGTCCATATCCTGCTTAGATGATATTTCACAATCCTTATTCACACCCTGCAGCTTACACAGACTGTCTGCCCCTCTTCCACAACATTGCCTGTGTATTAAGGGAATGGTATAAACTTCTCTTCAAGGGCCAAGTCTTCATTAGTACTCTATCATCTCCATCTTGTACAGATATGGGTCTTTACAGCCACTGAAAGGAGAGGTGTCTCTATTTAAGGGTTAGATCAGCTTCTGTCCATTGGTATAAATATACACATTTAGTGCATCTTTTAACTTAAGGATTGTTTTTATAATGTGCCTTTAGTTCCCTAAGGTAGACTAAATTGGATTTTTCCAATTAACTTTTTTTTTGGGGGGAGGCGTAGAGGATGAGTGAGAGAGCTTAAATTAACCTGCTTGTTTATTTCTTTGTTTGTTTTAAACCAAACAAACATCTGAATCAAACATCAGATAGCTAGTAGGCAAATCTGTCAAGCATGTTCTTCATTGATGATTGATGTGAAAGAGCCCAGCCTATTATACAGACATGTGTTTTTACTTATTTTTGTATCTAACCATTGTATTTAACTTGTAGTAGCATAATTGTTTTTGTTTTGAGTCAGAAATAAAAATTGTACATATTTATTGCTGTCAGAATGGCTCAGTGAGTAAAAGCCCTGCCTCATACATCTGTCAACCCAGGACTTAAGGTGGAATTGACTCCTGAAAATTGCCCTTTGGCCTCTCTGTACATGCTCCTTTGTATGTACATACCTGCTCACATGCATATAATAATAATGATAAAAGTAACAAAACAAGAAAAATTTACATATTTATGTTATAAAATATATTGCCTTGATATTTTCTGCACTATAGAATTACTGCATAAAACTAATTTACATACACTTTATTTCATCAACATTATTTTCCAGTGAAAATACTTAAAATTTCTTCCCTAAGTAATTCCATGAAATTTAAAGCCCATGAACAAATATGCACATTTAAAAATACAACAGGTGTGAAGATGTGAAATACAGTGTATGAATCAGGACTTTTCCAAAATATTTCATGCAGTCTTTAGTGATTTCTCTCGCATATACTCACAATGTATGAATAATATGAACATTCCCACATGCAGAAAATTTTTCCTATTTTATTTTTTTTAAACATTTATTTTTATTTATATGAATACACTGTAGCTGTCTTTAGACACCCACTAGAAGAGGACGTTAGATCTCCTTACAGATGGTTGTGAGCCACCATGTGGTTGCTGGGATTTGAACTCAGGACCTTTGGAAGAGCAGTCAGTGCTCTTACCCGCTGAGTCATCTCGCCAGCCCCCCTATTTTATTTTATGACAAAAGATGACATCAAGTTTGTAAGAGACTGGGATCTGGAGAAGCTGATGTCAAAGCTTAAAGGAACAGTTTTACAATTACATAAATCTTAGTGGAATTTCCTTAGAAGTTTCTCAGGCAACAATACTATTTCTTGGACAGATGGTATAAAAAGTAGAGTAATTTCTCATTCTCACTTCAGTGCTCTGCTGTTCAATTATTCCAACAAGGTCCCATTTTTTAATCTATATGTTGAAATGATATTCTATTTTAGCCTCCACTCTGTCAAAATTTCATTCCAACACCTGAGTTTAAAAAGATTGCAGATGCATAGAGATCCCTGAAAGAACTCTTTGTGTGTATTTCAATATGTAAAATTGTGTGTATTTCATATGTAAACATACTTCAAACCTCATTTTAAAAATGGTTCCTTGAACTTTAAATTTACTTATGTTGCTGTTAGTTTACACTTCAAATTCCATCATATCCTAGTATGGACATTCATTTATGACATTATCCTCAATCGTAGATATTATGAGGGAGGGACATCCAGATCTTTCCCTAATTTTCTGCTTCTGCAAACACAGTTCAAATCAAGTCCTTTCATGGATTTGGAAAAAAAAGTGTGTGGATTTCATTTCTTGGTGAAAAGCAAATCCAAAAACCTAGATCTGATTATGAGGAATAAATCATAGCTGTGGGATCTGGTACAAAGGGCACTTGAAACACAGAATCCAATGTAGCATATGCATATCACCCAAGAGAAATCAGAGTAATAAAAACTAGATATGAGGTAATGGTTCTACAAATATAGAAAGCAGGGTGTAGAGTCCAACTCCAGGAAACAGAAAGGAATGAGTGCATTACAATTAAAGTCCTCTTCTCAATATATAGATCAGGAAGAAGCCGCCTTTACCAGGTCTTGTCAACAGTGGCTTTTATACAAAAACTGCTTAAATCCTTAGGCATTTATGAGTTCTATTTCCTCAGAACTTGAATTACACACACTGGGCAATGAGAATATTGTAGCATGACTTCCAGAAGGAAAAATCCTTTGGGGATTTTCCCCAAAGTGGGTGCAAAACATTCTGCCATTAGTTGAGGGAATACCTGAGAGCAGTCTCCACTTTTGCATAATCTAGTTAGTCCCTAAGTCTATGTTTAAAGAGTAAAGTGCATCAATAATTAAAAAATATTAGCTAGTTTGCCAAGAGTTTTACACTGACTTAGACAAAGTTCATGATGCTGATTTAAGGGCCATACCTCAGCAATTTGGAGCAGTAAGCAAAGGATAAATGCAGATGTCACTTTATTCACTATAGTACATGACCTGCTAGAGAAATATGAACTCAACTTGAAACCAAGTGAGAAGAGAAGTAAAGCCAAATGTTGGCCATGGAGAAACAGCATGATTCAATAAAATACATTAAAGTGAAACATTCAAATGGGCTTGTTTATAAAACTACACAATTCTCTGGAATCTTGAACTTGTAGATCATTTCAATGCATTTCTAATGGAAGATCCTGTCACCACCTTTATAATTCTATCCTTCTCACATGTGGAGAGAGGGGGAACAGAGAATATTGTTCCACCAAGCATATCAGTGTATATGGTAAAGTCAACATATTTTATAAACATACTCATTAAATCTTGATGCAAGAAAACAGTTCTGCATTCCACAGCTATTACATATTATCTATAATGTATAATTTAAAATAGTCTTTCAGATAGTTTGTAAAAGTGGTTTAAAAACACTTGGGGCATTGAATTAATCAAAAACCTCTTTTGTGTTAGAAAATAGTCCTGGGTCACATGTACTAAGATCCAGGGAAATTACAGAACTGTGGACAAAGCTTGTGAAGTTCCTAAGTCAATGTCGTGTGTTTGACTAGAACTCAAAGTCCAGCCAGAAGCTCAAGTGACGTGAAGGTGAAGTATTTTCAGAATTATTAGAGAGGCAAATTGATGTGAGAAGATATGAGTTTAAGTTCCAGATCTATCACCACCAGCTACAGAGTTCTCAGTTTTCTAAAGTGTACACAGAAGATGAAGGTTCTTACTATTCCTCAGTGGAGACAGTATGATGTAAAAGTAAGGATTCGGGTCTAAGACTCAGAATTAGTTCTGTATTTGAAGATGTCTTTGCACATAATGCATCTGAATATTCTTCACCTTAAAACTCATCATTGGAGAAGACCACAAAAATAATCAGGATCAGAAGCCAACCTGATGATAAGATATGATAATATCTATCCAGGGCTGACCTCTTATAGGGCAACGTGTAATTGTGTCTGTCACAGGCCAATCAACAGATTATCCTACAATCTAACTGAAGACACAAGTTTGCCCAGCAACATACCCTGTCAGCTTTGACCTGGGGCTGGGCAATGCATCCATTATGATTATTTGGTGTCTTTGAAAACTAATCACTAATTATTATAGCCTATGGATCCACCAAGAGAATGCCACAGCCCTCTCTGGCTCTTTCGCTAACCAGTCTGGCCTCTGACTTCACGAAATCCCAAGGGAATGGTGATGTTTCTCTCTGTAACCTCCATGAAACTCTTGCCATCCATTTTCTCAAGGGAAGGAAAAAAGTACAGTAAAGCTGAAACTGGTTTTCCAGTAGTAAACTTTTTAAAACTGTGTGGTTGGAATAGGCCATAGGAAGTTATGAAGTTTCTATTAAAACAGCATTGTAACAAATAAAAGATAAAATGTTAACAGAGTCCAAGTCCAAGTTCCATTGCTCATATGTTCTGTAAAATAACTGTTCATCTCAAATAAATTATTTCAACTTTATATGCTTGTCTTTTTCATTTTTAAATATTAATAATGGAAGCTGAAGGTATCAATCAGCAGTTAAGAGAGCTTTGTTGCTCTTCTAAAAGACCAGACTTAGTTTCCAGCACCTAAATTAGATGTCTTACAGCAACCTGAAATTCCAGCTCCAGGAGGTCTAAACCCTCATCTGTCCTTCACATGTGCATAAATCACAAAGGCACATACATACAAATAAAGACAAAAATAAACCTTTTGATTTTAATAATAATCAGACAGCTAACCTATATCGAGCAGTTGCCAACAACAGCATTGTTTATATGAATGTTCTTATTTTAAGCCTCAGAATAACATATGTGGTAGGTAACTTTTCATTCTCTTACAATGAAGAAAGTAAAACTCAAGAGATTACGTGCAATACATTTTCCTTGTTCTTGATTAAACACAACTAAAGGAAAGCCAGACATTTGACTTAATTGTCTTATTCCAAAACATGTGCTCTTAAACACCATCCTGCTATACATGTGAACACATACTATGTTATCATTGTATATTATTTTCATAATGACCAGCAGGCACCTAAGAATAGGAATCTTCCTCTTTTAAACAGGCACTAACATACCCCCTTGTTATGAGTATCTCAAGTGACAGAGGAGTGTGTTTATCATATCTCTATGATATCTTCTAGCACTCCATCATCAAGCATCCCATCTCCTAGATACTTTGGAAGAACAACTGGCTCTGGAATCTGTAAAAGCAGTTATATTTTTTTTGTGGTCAAAATCTAACCCTTACAGACGATGAAATTCTGTATGTTCAAGATTAGCAGAGAAGATTTTTTTATACTGGAGAAGGGGCTGGGTAAAGATGAGAAATATACTTCAGAGATTGCAGTGTGTAATGAAAACCAGCTGCCATATGAGCATTTGTTTTGACTGACTGTGGAATCCACATATGCACTGAGTTTCTCCTGTTTTTGGTATTTAACTTTTTGGGCATGCCTGGTAAGCCTCTGGCATTATTTATTTGCTTTCCTTGACAGAATTTCTCTCAGTGCAAATACCTTTTATTCAAGTCATCTCTAATTAAAAGAGAATTCACTAAGACCCTAAGGAAAACACTTGACTGTGAAAGAGAATGACTTTGCTGATATCTTCAGTGATCTAAGGTAAGAAAGGAAACTCACTGTCAGAACTTGTATAGAGGAAAAGAATAGACAGCTCCAAGCATAGATTGTTCACGTTGGTGTTTAGGCACAGTGATAAAACTAGAACCCTAAAGTACAGCTTTAATCATACTAATTTATAGACCAGTTGTGCATGTTGCTTGCCTGAAAGTCCTGGAGTGACAACTTCGAAAATAAACATAGCAACTGTGGAGCAGCACTCACATTTACTTACTAGATTGGTCTATATCGGCCAGGTTTTTTGTTTGTTTGTTTGGCTAGTTTCTTTTTTGGTCAATGCTAGGTTCCAAACTGAGTCATCCAAGTTTTTAATAGGCACTTACAGCAAGGCTCACTGGGTAATCTCAATGATGAAACAAGTTGATAGGCAAATTGAGACTCATACAAGGAAATCACAGCAATGCCTACCTAGAGTACAAGAGTGAGCAAAACAGCAGAAAATGTGCTGCAGAGAGACAGGTGGAACACAGAGGAGAGTTCGCATAAGAGTGTTTTACCATGGAATGAAAAGAGGACCATGGAAGCTTATAAACAGGAAAATAACATGACTGGATTTATGTCTGAGATACCACTTCCTTATCAAGTGTAACAGGGACTGTTCAGAGTGGAGAAGCCAGGAAATAATAGAAAATTCATCTGAAGATAAGGAAAAGAGGTCAGTGAGAGGATAATGGGATCACACTGGAACAGCACTTTCAAGAGATCATGGAGTGACCTGAGCATCGGAGGAATGGAGGACAGTGGGGAAACAGAGGTTGAGGATCCAGGGAAGATAAGGGGAAATGGTAGATTAAAGCTGGAAGAGGGGTCTCAGAAGTTTGGATAAACAGAATACCCTTTTAGGGAGCATAAAACTTTTGACACTGGTGGGATAATAGCAGGAATGTTCTATTAAAATCCCAAATTAAAATGCCTGGAAATTAATTTTTTGTCTTGGCCTAGCTCAATACTTTTCCTGTCTTGCCCCCTCTCACCCCACAAGCAGATTTTATTGTCTCTGTGACATCTTCAATGTGAAAAGTCATGGAGAGAAACCAAGGATTATTACATAGTGATAGCTGTCCAAACAGTAGCCTCAAAAAGAAAAATTTGTTATTGTAAGTTTAAAAGTTATGGATCCTCTACCTGTATGAATTAGTTTAAAAGTTACAAACTCTTTATATTTCCACATAGAAATTACTTAATCAAAATAAAGGTATTAATTTTCATGTCTTTGTGTGTGTGCCCACATGTACGTATGCATGCCTACTTGTCTGCCTGCCTGCACATAATGATATGCATGTGGAGGTTAATGGATAATGTGATGGAGGGGGGCAGGTAATCGTTTTCTTCTACTGCTTGGTTCCAGGAATCAAACACAGGTCTTTGTGCTTGGTGGCAAGCTGTTATACATACTGAGCTATCTCACCACCCTCTTCACAAAACTGGAAAGTATTTATGTTTTTCTGAATCAAAACCAAACTTTTCTACATAATATGAATTAGAAAATTGTTTTGTGAAAGACATAACTGTTTTCTGAATGTACTATGAATTTAAATATATGACACATCATCATATTCACAAATAAAATTATATAATAAAAGATATCTCTTTCTTAATTTAAAAACTCCATGAAGCTTTCCTTGACTCAAGAAACTACTTGTAATTTCAATTCATATGACTGAGAAAATTACTCTGGTTAAGGAAACCCTCTATTATCAACAAGATCTCCACTGGAATTTGCACCCACCAATTATACACATGAATTAGTAGAAGCCAATTAATGGTCAAGGCTTCAATTGATTTTCTAATGCTGTGTAACAAATTACCACAAACTGAATTATTTAAAGCACTCATTATCTTGCAGTTCAATGACTCAGAAGTCCCAGCCCTGCTTAGAGCCATTTCCTAGCTCCTCAAGTGGTTGGCACAATTTGTATCTTTGCAGCTGTGGAACATAGGCTCCCTCCCAGTTGTTGACTATGGCTATAGAAGAATCTCCCAAGCCCTTTTTTACTTACTGTGTCTCACCACCTGGCACCTTCAATAGGCAGTTCAGAACCTAGAACTTAACTTCCTCAAGCCAAAAGGGAAAAATCAAAGCAAAAGTCTCTCCTACAAGTAATAAGACATCAACTTTGTGTGTATGTGTATACATATTTAGGGTATATACACACATACATAGTAGTAACCACAGAATTGATATCCCAAGACATTTTGCAGTATCTTATTGTCAGAAATAAGAGGCACTCCCACCCAAGCAATGTATGGAACATGAGATTACCCTAATGTTTCTTCTCTCTTACAGTCTGTGAAATGCAACTATTTTAAAAAGTGAACAGGCATTTTATGATAGAGATCTCTTATGGTCTAAAACCTTGTTTTCAAGAATTATACTCTTCTATAATGTATGCATGAACATCTCCCTTGTTTCCTAGAGTTACATTCCAGAGATATAAGTTTACTCTCATCTGTCAAGTGAGGAACAAAGAAAGAATGAAGGGAAAATAAAGCAATACAACACAATTTTTACAATAATGAGAAATACAATAGAGACATACTTTTGTCATTTCTCATGGAAATGAGTTTCATTTTTGACACAGGACAAGCATGAATAACAGTAGATCTAGTAGTCTAGATGTAGAGAGCATTTAAAGTAACTTTTACAAGGAAAAATTCCTACCATTTGTTGGAATATGTTGACTAAAATTCTGTGCTTCCACAGAATTTTATTTTTAATCCAATTATTTTCAGAGGCTGTGTAGTCCCTCAAGAAGCACAAATAAAGATGACTTTCAGATGTACAAAGTAGAACTTAACCAATTCATGGTCAGTTTTACTCAATAAATTGTTGGATGTTTTTGAACAATTAGATCATGAAACAAAAACTATTATATAAAATACTGAATTATCTAATGCTTTCTAAAAGCATTGAGTAAATCTATAAGTACACTCTCAGTGGTTACTTTTGTTATCAAATTATTTAACTGTTATAGCAATATTTTTAAATCTTTAGAAAATATTAGATAAAGAAGATGTTCATTCAATAATTTTGATTGATTTAATTCTGGTGGGCTTTCCCTAATATACAATAAAGTGGAAGCAAAACCAAATTTGTTATGGGGCTGAGGAAACTACACTATGTGTAAACCACTCTCTCTCTCTCTCTCTCTCTCTCTCTCTCTCTCTCTCTCTCTCTCACACACACACACACACACACACACACACACACACACACACCACATATGTGCACACACACACATGCAAACAAATTTAAAAGTACTAAGCCCACAGTCAGAAGGCTTATAGGATGAAACTAATTTTCACTTATTTCTAGGGTGATGTTTTACTTTGTCAAACAAAGCCACCTTTATGATGTTCTTCTTCTTTGATCTGTGCATATCTATAGAATTATTGAACATAATTATCACAAGGCCCAGAAGAACAAACCAGAATGAACAAATGGCAGGGCGGTCGTGGGGCACGCCTTTAATCCCAGCACTTGGGAGGCAGAGGCAGACGGACTTCTGAGTTTGAGGCCAGCCTGGTCTACAGAGTGAGTTCCAGGACAGCCAGGGCTACACAGAGAAACCCTGTCTCGAAAAAACAAAACAAAATGAAAAGAACAGAATGAATAAATGTGTGCTTTGAACTTACACTGAATATTTCCTTAGAACTATGTACTCTCTACCCCAGGACGGATTGTTAAAAACGACATTGTAATGATCGGGTTGGAAACAACTAATAGTAGGCTTGATCTCCAGTATCACAGAATCTCCTTTTTTTATTAGGAAATGATACTGAGAAGTTGCTGTAGCTGTAGTTCTCATAGAGTAAATATTTTATAAATATAGAAAATTGTATTGTGGTTAATGTTGGCACACTATTAGAAATAATAACAACATATCCAAAATAAAATTTAAAGTAGAGCACCAAACCTCGTCTTTCATCAAAGAAAGACACATGTTGGAAATAATAGATATATTAAGATTTGGTTAATAATTTAAATAATTATAAAGTTATATCTGAGTATCAACAGATTTCTATCATAATTTATTTAGACTTTTGTCACACTCTACCTGAATTTAAAATAAAATAAAAGTCATCTTTAATAAAAAAAAAAAAAGCTATTTTAACGAAATCCATCCCACATGATCCACGTTAGTGTTACATGTCAACCATTGGAAGCTTCTAGCACATTTCCATTGAGAATGAACTTCCTGTGTCACTTCTGTTTCTATAATGAGCTAAACAGAGAAGAAAAGGCCGACACCTGTGATAAATAGCCCAGCCGCACAAACACCACATCTGGAAAATGTATCTGTCATGCCATGGGAAATAAATCTGGAACTTTCCTCCGTAAATCACGGGTATTTTGAACATTTTGATGGGAGAAAGAAACAAATTATTTATTTTTAAAAAATGTAATTTCAAAATGGTCTTTCCCCCTGGTAATTCTTCCATGTGCTAATAATTCATGGTGTTTTGTTTTCTCTAGGCTCTGGAAAATTTTGAAGGGAAGGAAAAATAGGAAAACATAATCAGCAGTTTAGCAGTATTCATGTGTGAAGAGCAGCAGCTGTGTTTCTAGTCACAAAAATAAAGGTCTCAAATCACCATTTCCAAGTGCCCAGCTAATGTCATTCGAAATGACAGCAGCATATTTGTTTATAAATACCCTCTGGGTTGGTGCTTTATTCTTTCTTTTCTTTACTAACATGTTGCAATTATATATGAACAAAAATATACTCTACACAAAACACATGCATACAAATGCATGCATATATCAATAGACAGTAAAAGAAAAACCACTAAAACATATATTTGGATATAAAATAAAAAGTATACTTGTACATAAAATATATTTGTATATAAAATAAAACATATATTTGTACATAAAAATAAATTTGTATATATATATATATTTATATATAATGTGTATATAAAACATTAATATGAACTTGTCACTTCTTCCTAACATTTACCTACATTTCCCTATAGTACATCTTTTTTTTTAAAGATGTATTTATTTTATTTATATGAGTACACTCTAGCTATCTTCAGACACACTAGAAGAAGGCTTCAGATCTCATTATAGATGGTTGTGAGCCACCACATCGTGGTTGCTGGGAATTGAACTCAGGACCTCTGGAAGAACAGTCAATGCTCTTAACCACTGAGCCATCTCTCCAGTGGCCCTATAGCACATCTTAATAAACACTATTTGTAAAAATAATGCCTGAACTCACAGTACATTATTATCATCTTCATGCCAATAGATAAATTTTCATTTTTTGCTGATTAATACTCTAATCATGCTCATTTATGCACAACAGTGTTATACACTGACTTTTGTTTGTTTGTTTGTTTGTTTGTTTTTTGTTTTTTCGATACAGGGTTTCTCTGTGTGGTCCTGGCTGTCCTGGAACTCTGTAGACCAGGCTGGCCTCGAACTCAGAAATCTGCCTGCCTCTACCTCCCAAGTGCTGGGATTAAAGGCGTATGCCACCACTGCCCGGCACACTGAATTTTTTAAACACTGATTTTTGTAATTTTTTGTGGCAGACTTAATTCATTGCTTTCCAAAATTTTGCATACTTTTACTTCTCCATTTACAAAGTATTTAATATCCAATTCATATTATTCATGTTGACAATAGCTTTTATTCTTTGAAAACAAATACTCAATCTGAACTAAACTGATATTTGAATGTAATTCAACTTGATATACTTAATATCAACATAGATAAAACTAAATGTTTTAGTTAAATATTTAAATAAGTAACATGATTTTGAAAAATGTCTGGCTTCATTGTTAATTTATTATCTTTGCATGAGTTTTTCTTATTTCATTGAAAAATTTTTGTAAATGAAGAATATTTTATTATAGCTTCAAATATTTTTGAGTGTTACATCATTAACCTCATTTTCAAAGCTTTGTTTTCAATATTTTTGCTATATTGCTAATATTTAATTTATCATATGAATTGCAATTTATAGTATCTCCCTTTATTTGTTATAAGTTTAGGAAAAGTTCTAACCACTATTATTCGAATATATTATTATTATTATTATTATATTATAATATATGATAACTACATATAATAATATATTATCTGTTACATTAATATATTATTATTGAATGGAGTATTTAACATTGAGTAGCATATTCCCATGCACTATACTTTTAAACAAAAATACATTTTTCATTTTATTGGAGATCGATTTTACTATAACTGATGGTATATGAGTTCAACTTTACTTCATTCCCAAAGTTGCCTAGTTGTCTGAACTCCATTTATAGAAAACCTACCTTCTTTCTCTAGATATTCCATTCTCTTTTTAATGACCTGCCTGTCTATTTTGGCAGCATTTGGCTTGTTTTAAAATATAATATACTTTAAGGGAAGGTCCCCAGGACATCTTAATTTCCTGATGTGTTTCTCTTTAAAGTACAGATGATGTCTTAACATGTTCAAAGAACATTGTTTCTGCTCTTTGTGTGAGTGGTACTGTTACCAATCTTGAGAACAAAGAAGTATTTTGGAAGGCTAAGAATTAAGTTTGCGTGTATAATCCTTAGGACCAAGCCTGACAACAATAGGTAATAACCAACTACCATTCTTTTAATAACTGAGAATTATAAATTCACTAGAATTTAAACTCTTAAGATCTAGCCGAAATGCAATTTTAATAGTGAGATCAGTGGAAAGAATCAGTTATCTATAAAACATTGGCCTGGGTGTGAAGACTACACAGTTGGAAACCGACCTGAGTTCATGAAGTACCATCTCAGTCGTTAGAGTGTATCAGCTTGCAGCAACGTGAAGGAGTCCACCAGATAGTGACATCATACAGAAACTAGAGACAGCAGAAAGGGGAGATTGATTCTATCCAACTATAGCAGGAAAGGTAGGGAAATCTGAGGAAGAGATGACCTCTGGTTGGACTTTGACAAAGAAATGTAAAAAAGACTGGCATATAAAATGGTCAGGGCAGAGACGTCAAGCCTTTCTCAGTCTTCTCAGGAAGAAATAATCCTTTTAAGTATCCAAAGTGTTTTACTCATATCCCTACTACAATTATGATTAACATTTTTAAGAACTTATGGTATGCCGGGCACTTTAAAGTAATTAATAAAGATAAGGAATTGAGTGTAGCCTTCCCAGCCATGTCTCAGGTAGGTAGTATTAGGCTCATTAGGAATGAGAAGATGGAAGCACTTGACCTAGCTGGTGAGCAACAGTCAGATTTCAGCCAACAGCTTGGCTTTGTTTCCAAACTTAGAACTAAATTATGTTGTCTCTTTGTATGTATCAAATGTAATGCTTGGATAAAAAGACATTTGCTATAGAAAAGTTGATGTAACACCTACCATTTGTTTTTATTTTGTCTATGCTTCTTCTTAATTTCTATTGGCTAGTGTAATATATGTGTTCTCCTGTATATACATCATTCCGAATGTGTAACTGAATGTGCCCTTCTCTGGTGTTTTTGCCTTCACTGGTACTCCATTTCAGATTCATTACCTTGTTCTTTAACAAAGTGTCAATTTCATGCTACAAAACACACCATAGATGTCTTTGGGCATATGGCTCATTGATTTTCTACAGCAAGCTTATTATCAACCACCCTCAGTTAATATTTCTGTCATTATATTTCACAAACTAGAGTCCTATAGTCAGCTCTAGTCCTTTTATTTCATACTTAGTGGGCTAACATGAAATCCTTAGCATACCAGAGAAGAAGTTCATAGTGTTAGCTGAATATGTGGATAAAAAAACCTATGGGTGTGGATAAGATCCTGTGGCCTTCACTATCTGGGATGTGTTTCATATCTTTTTTCCCAGTGGTCTTTTTGCCAGACACAGTTGAAAAGGGGACTATTTCATGTTTCAGTTATATTCCACGCTTTAATATATATATATAGATAGATAGATAGATAGATAGATAGATAGATAGATAGATAGATAGAGATAAAAATGCTGGGTAGAAAATAGAAGATCTAGGATTTGAACCTGGTTCACTTGGCTTTAAAATAAATACTCTTTATCCTACATCTTGCTAGTTAAGCTTTTCAAGAGAGAGAGAGAGAGAGAGAGAGAGAGAGAGAGAGAGAG
>JADRCD010095949.1:0-15465 GCA_019843815.1 Montemys delectorum | reverse complement strand
AAAAAAACCTATTTTCCAAATAAGGATAATATGTAGAAAAAAAAAGAAGAAAAAGAAAAGAAAGGTTTGAAAATCATACTGATAAACTACTGGATAGCAAGCATCAATAGTCAGTTTATGTCAGGCACCTTATGGTGGTTTTCAATGAGAAGAGTCCTCACAAGCTCACACTTGGTCCCACTTGGCCTGACCCAGAATTCCCACAACAAGATGTAAAGATAGTTGGGAGGGGGTCATGAGACAGGGCCTCAAAATTAAAGCAGGAAACGACAGGTGGTAATGGTTGACTCCAGCTGGGTCAACTCAAACAGGCATCAGGAACTTCATCCCTGGGGACCCAGAGCAGAGCTGGGTCAGGAAGAAGGAAGCCCTGAGGATGCCTCAGGGTTGTCCCTCTATGAGGTAGACTGCATAGAGTATAGAAGGGCACCCTGCCTGCGCAGGTCAAAGGATGCCTTGTCCTGAATGCTGCCTGCCTCACTGATTCAGTTTCCTTCCCCTTACTTATGGGAATCAGAAGTACCTTTTTCAGACACCCCATGGGATGCATCCAAAAAATTAGGGAAATTTGCCTTAGATAATCTGAAAAACTAGGGGACAGAAAAACCTGGCCTCTGAACTGCATCTTAAATTCTAACAGCATGCTACAGCTAGATCCACTCTGCAGATGAAAAGAAAACTAAAACGTTCCTTATGACCAGGCTTTCTTCTCTGAATGGGCAACCTCAGCTTCTAAAAAGGCTATACGCTGGGTCCCATTTCTGAGGGTTGTTCTTGTGCCCAGTCTGTTTTAACATTTACGTGCTTGACATCAATTCAAAATCCCATGAAGAATAAATATACATACAACCCAGCCTCATTATAATACAGAACCATTAGACAGCTTTTCAAATGAGCGACCACTGTCTGCTACACTGTGTATTGGAGTAGGTATCAACCAGAGACAAAAACGGTTGTTTTTCTTACCCAGAAATAAAGAAAAGCTGTTAGAGAGGAGACGCTTGGTTTTGAAGAGCCACCCTCTGACATTTTCAGATTTAAAACTGTCTCATGGCTTCTGTGTTATAATGAGGCCAGGTTATATGTACATTTATTTTCCATGGGATTTTGAATTGAGCCTTTATAAGACCCCAGTGGCAGCAGGCACCCAGGATTTACAACAGACAAACCTAAAGTGTTGTAGACAGGTAACCTTAAATTACATTATTCCACAAATGTAATCTGGTAAATGTTTTCCTTTTGTTCTTTATGATATTAAAGGACATAAAAAGGAACCAATAAACAGTGATGTAAGTGATAAAGGTTTGTAAAAGATGAAACCTGGAGATGGAATATGTATAATGATTAAAGCTTATGAAAATTCCTAAGGCAAAATCAAAACTGATATAAAAGTTCTACTTTAATCAAAGGGATGCTCTTAGGATATTGATTGACTCTTGGTAACATAAAAACTGGCTTAGTGAAAAAAATTGTTTAATCAACCTAATTATATTCTCTGCTATGTTCGTTAAAAACCTGCTTTTGGCACCAGGCGGTGGTGGCACATGCCTTTAATCCCAGCACTTGGAAAACAGAGGAAGATGGATTTTGGAGTTCGAGGCCAGCTAGATCTACAGAGTGAGTTCCAGGACAGCCAGAGCTACATAGAGAAATCCTGTCTAGAAAAGGAAAATCTGCCTTTGTCTAAATTTTGTGTGCTTCACAGAAGTTAAATCGTCTACTCTGTAAGAGGGATGAACATCCTCTGAAGCCTAAAGCAATGAGGATGACAGGGCTGAAAGGACAATCCTTAAGTTAACAAACAAGACTCAGGGAGCAAAGGGACCCCTCTAAAAGATCCTAATATACTGTAAGTCCCTGTCTTCTTCATCAGTCTCGCTCGCCCTGCAAAGAGAGAATTGCTGGGGAGCACAACCCTGAACCATTCTTACAGACAGGATTCAACCAGTAGAAGAAAAATTACAAAAGCCAAGAAGCTCACCTAAGTTCCCAAGAGTCTTGACTGACTTTAGTGGTAAAACAGGTTTAATTCTGGCCATCTACATGGTCATGAATACTCAACAGGAAAATATAACCAGAAACAACAAAACAGTTCTACCAGCGCCAACCAGGATTCCTGACTATAAGCTGTCTCTTCTGCTGCAACCGCGCTGCTCAACTTCCTGTTTGGGAATGCAAGAATCTGGAATTCCCCTGCATGTGCCCTCTGAACAAAAGTACCAACCAGTATCAGTGTGGTATAGCCTGATAATTAACTCACTCATGCATGTCTTTTCATGCTTTGCATGAAAAACTGTCTCTCAAAGACATATTGAAGCATTTGGTCACCAGTTAGTGGTGCTCTTCAGGGAGGGTGTGGACCCTTTAGAAGTGCAGCCTTGCTGGAGGAAGTAGGTGGCTGAGTGAGGATTCTGACCGTGTACAGCTTCACCCAACTCCAGTTCATTCTGTTTTGTGCTTGCATTAAGTAAGGATAAGGTCTCTTAGCTCCTTGCTCCAGCCACCTGCTACCATGCCTCTCCTTCCATTATGAAGGTCCACTCTGAAACCATAACCCCAAATAAACTGGTCTTTATATAACTGCCTTGATTGTATTATTTTATCACAGCAACAAGAAGTGACCAAAACAACCTACAAATTAACAAAGTAGATTGGGAACACATGGGCCATAGTATGAAACAAAAACAAAAAGAAACATAACTAAAAATGTATCAAACACCCTAGAACAACAAAGAGTTCAACATACTGGCTGGGACCCTGAAAAAAGAACTAGCACCAAACTGCTGCTGATGGTCCTGATGACTTGTCATCTGACCACAGAGAGGGGTGTCAAGGGACTAAGATCCTCCCACTTAACAGTCCTCACTGCTTGATCAGCTCACCTGATTTACTGTCTGCATTGTCTTAGGTAAACATCTAAAACAGGTCAGGTGCCTATCATTAAGGGTCCTGCCATCCCTAGGCTCTGCTTCTGTGTTCTCCAATGTCTTATCTAACCACCCGCAGTGACCACCTCCAGGAATCCAACGTTGAACCTGTGGTATTTTTTTGTAGCCCTTCTCTAGCCTACACATTTTCTCCCACCCATAAACCTTACTGTATGCACTGTAACGAGTGATCTGAGAGCTACTACTATTAATTGAGATTGGAATAAGAGATCCTATGACTGCCAATAGCCAGACATCAAGGGAAACTGGGAGTACTTGGCACTGTAATCAATGAAAGTTAGGTCAGCTGACTTGACTTCTATTTAAAAAATGCTGACACTGGAAACACATCAATATGTTTCTAATAGTTCATTCACAACAGGCTGCAGATATGTCAATCAGTATAGTGTCTGCTGTGAACACATGAAGACCTGAGTCACTGCCCAGGACCCCTGCTAAAAGGATGGCTGTGGTAATCCGTGTGGTAATCCTAGCAGTCAGAGTGGAGACGGGGTTCAGCAGTTAGCAAGCTCTGGCCAGTGAGTGATCCTATCCCAAAGCAAGCAAGCAAACAAGAAACAAGGTGGACAGCATCTAAAGGTGATCTCTAAAATACTTTACATGTATGTGTACACATGTGCACAGGACACTGACACACATAGAAGAACAGGAACCAACTCAAAACTGGAATCACTGCCTGAAGAATGAGGAGGAAAAAAAGTTTATAGGGAATTTACTAGTATTTTCTTATGCCAGGGTGACTCCCATGGTTCTCTAAGTACATTCATTAGGTCTGAATGCAAAAGCTTTCACAGTTGCCTATTATATGATTAAAAAAAAAAAAACCCACAACCCCAATTATTGGAAACAACTGCCATGAGTGACTGTCCTCTGAGCCAAACCACCAGCACCTTAAGGGGTTCAAATGCAGCCCCTTGCAAAGAGAATGCCAGCTGGGCTGGTTAATGGTTGGCATCCCTGCATAGAGGCTCTGAGGAGGGCACCAGATTCTCTCCTTGGTATCGAGCTGTTCCTACACCCTGGCAACTCTGCCCCTGGAGAACAGCTGGGGGTTCAACTACACTGCTACTCCCTGCTGTACCGGTAAGACTTTCCAGGTGTGGCCAGTTTAGGTAAAAGCGCCCCCAAATCTCTAAGTAATCCCTCACCTACACTCTGTAAGTAAGCCCAATAAATCTACTAGCTCCCCAAAGTGAACTCTGGCAAACTATGCCTCAGTTTGTCGTTGGAACCTTGGGAGAAGGGACAGACACTGCTTTGTCTCCACTACTGAAGGAATTTTAACAACAAACCCACGTAAGCCACAGCTGAACTGTTTCTGGTTACAGTATTAGAATACTGACTAACCTAGTAATTACAAAGTCTTTGCTGTTTCTAATGGAAGAATGTTTGCTCCAAAGACTAAAAGGTTTAATTGAATTTCATGTTATAATTTCTTTAAGGTCTGTATTTAAAGACTATGTGCTATAGTTTTCAGAGGAAGTTTACCTTAAGATTAACCTTCCAATTTTATAGCCCATCCAAACCAATAAGTACCAATAAGCGGCATCAAGTCAAGCCAGTCACCTCTCTCTCAGCTTCTTTCAGTATGGCTTCTTTCTCCTTTACTCGCTGCACAAACATCTGCTTCATCTGTTCCTCCTTCCTCTGACGTTCACCGTAGAATTCATGTCTTTTAGCTTCATAAGTCTCTTGAAGACTAAAAAAGTTATGTGTGTTATTCTCATGTTAAAAAGACACACTAGGCCTCACATTAGGCCTTGTTTTATCATGTACCATCATTTCTGAGGACTCCAGACATGTCACTGCCTGCAGCATCAGAGGAAAGGCAGATTATGACTGACAGAGTCCTTCGCAGGCACTCTCATTTCATCCCAAACATGTTCCTTTTTCAGTCTTTGTTAAATGGCATCCATCCAGCTACAAGCTGCAGTAATAAAGTCACATGACTTATCACCGAGGCAGGTTAGCTCTATTTGTGAAGCTGACATCACCTAAACCCAGTCCTCTTTCCATTGCCACAGGTATCATAACCAGTGTGTCCCTGACATCTTCGGCCTTCACCACTGCAATATTTTCCTTACTGATCACTGAGCTTCTAGTTCATCTCTCACTGTGTTCTTCTGGTTACTAGACTTTCCACCCAGACCACAAAGCTCCTTATCTTTCTCTGAGTTATGGCTGCACTACCTGTGGAATAAGATCACACCCTCTTTTAAACAGGCAGGAAAGTGCAACCTGCTCTACTTCTTTTCCAGATTAATTCCTCAACAAATGAATCAAGGCCCTTTTGGTTCCAGCCAAACCAAATATCTCACTGTCCTTGGAACATTCCTGTCATTTTGAGTTTCTTCAG
Source organism: Montemys delectorum (assembly GCA_019843815.1). Classification (NCBI taxonomy): domain Eukaryota; kingdom Metazoa; phylum Chordata; class Mammalia; order Rodentia; family Muridae; genus Montemys; species Montemys delectorum. Next base: position 10,161 of record JADRCD010095949.1, on the reverse strand, counting down.
TCTCTGCCCATTCAGCTTGGTTTTCCCTCTGTCTCTGAAGACCAGTGTAAATCTATCTTCCTCTACAAAGGCTTTCCCTTCTCCTCATTGCACTGGTCCTTCCAAAATATCTCCAGGGCATTTATACCCTGTCTCCTCTCTTTTTTAATAGATTCAAATACCAAAAATAGGTATAGAATCCTTGGTCATCTTTGTTACCTGTCTATCCAGTAAAGCCATCTACACACTAAGTCCTTCTCAATGCTGTCTTTAGAGACAGACACTTCTCATATGTAGAGACAATTCTAGCCAAGCAGAGACTGTCCTAAAATTCTATGAATAGCTCTCTTAGCCTACTTGTAAAATTCCAGAGCTATAGCAATAAACCTTCCAATATATCAGAAATGCCAAGCCCTTCCATTTCAGCTCACTGTGTGAATATCCCAAGATTCAACAGTGAATACAAATTCACTTTCCTCTTACGTCAGCAAGAAATTTCTATTGCGTTTATAAAGACATTAAATATACCTGGATTTTAAAATTCATATTTTAATTAAGAATTTTTATTAATATTTAATAAGCTGAAGAAAAACAGTAAGAAATGCTTCATGATCACTATCATAGCTGAGAGTTAAGTTATGCACAGCAGGTTTTCTAAGATCACATCCTAAACATCTGTAAGAACATCCTCATTAAGAACAAAACAAATCATTGTGCAAAATACCCTAAGTACTAGATGAGTGCCTCAAATACCCAGAAGGTAACTTCCATAGGATTAGGCCTTTTGATTTTTGTCTGTTTGTGTCTTATTCTAAAGAAGCTTCTAGATATATTAGCTAGTTTGACAAACTTCAGAAACTTCACTTCATTTTCAAGGTAGGATTGATACATCTTTTATACCAAAACATGTAAGTAATAAATAGCGACTCAGCTTCTTATCAATTGACAGTTAAAATAATGCTTTGTTACTTTATCTGTACATACACCCAGGAAGAAAATAAATGGAAGTGGTGAACAGAAACGGCCTAGACTTTAGTGACTGTAAGCCATCAGCAGCAGATGTTCCCACACTGCAGATTCTTCTTGTCTGCAGCAAACCTCAACAATGAACATTGACACTTCAATTTCCAGGTAGGGGATGGAGAGTTTAGCACATCTACTAACACAGCTGGATAATTAGAAGCTGGGATGTGAACCAGATCAGACTTCTTTAAAGCCCACACTCAACCATGCTAGATCTGACTGCCTGGACTAGATTTCAGCAGAAGGAAAGAGGTGTGCTGTTCCTACACGTCATACTGACTTCCAAAGATATATTTATGGGGCCAATTCTAATTTTAGAGATTTGTTGTATCATTCTAAGATAAATGAGAAACTCTTAATAGATCTGAAGAACATGGTGTGTGCAATTAGTACTATGAACTATGACATGTACTAAATGAACATGAGAGGTTCCTGCTACACTGTGCCCTCTCTGGGATCCAATTAGCTTGTTGTCATGAGTACATAATATCATTACTTCACATTACTGTAGATCTGACTACCTTGAAGAAAGGGGAAAAGACCAATTCTTAGTTTTCAATTTATCAAGTCTACAGCCCTTTTCACAGATGTTCTTGTTACTTGGACAGTTCAAATAAACATGATGAACTTCTAAGTCTATTAAATGCACACTCATTTCTTTAGAGTTACAAAGGTAAAATTTCAGTATAACTATAGCAGACAGTTCAGCAATTCTACAATACTGTATAAATCTTTCTTTCAAAACTGTAGGCCCTAGCCAGATGTGGCACATAATCTGTTTTCCAAGTGCCTAGAAGATAGGAGGAGAATTATGCATTTAAGACCAGCTTGAGCTCAACAACAACTACAGGTCAGTCTGTACTACATGGGGTACAGTACTTTCCTGAGTTATTCAGCACAAAACCAAGAGCTACACACCTAACATTTCAGTGTCAGGGATTTGTATGAAGAGTTCACGGAAATTAATTGTGAAAACATTCTGAAATCATTAAACTTGGAGATTTAAATTTTTATGAAAGCAAAATTTATATAACTTAATATAAAAATTAAGGCCAGATGTGGTGGGACACCTTAAAAATCCCAGTACTCAGTGGGCAGAGGCAGTCTGGTCTTTGTGATTTCAAGGCTAGATGGTCTACACAATGAGTTCCAGACCAGCCAGCCAGGCTACACAGTGAGACAGAGTCTCAAAAAAAAAGTATGTACATCTACAGATACATGCCACCTTTGTATAATACTCCACACTTGGATCTCATGACAAGAATATGATTACTGTGGGTGTATTAAGATATGAACTATGCCGGGCAGTGGTGGTGCACGCCTTTAATCCCAGCACTTGGGAGGCAGAGGCAGGCGGATTTCTGAGTTCAAGGCCAGCCTGGTCTACAGAGTAAGTTCTAAGACAGCCAGGGCTATACGGAGAAACCCTGTCTCAAAAAAAACAAAACAACAACAACAAAAAAAAACAAAAACAAAACAAAACAAAAAGAAAAAATCAAGTACGACTCAGTATAACCATTTTAAATAAGAGATGACAGAAAAACAAACAGAGCATCTGGCAATGAAGAAATAAAGAGCACTCTAACAGGTCCATGTAACACTTCTTCTAGTTGCCCAGTTGATTTAATTCAGGTTTCACAAGCCAACCAAATTAAGAAGAATGAAAAGGGGAAGAGTCCCCAGAAAATAGAAAATAACTTCATGAAACTATGAACAATGAGGCTTTCTATGTATTAGGCTACAATGAACCTTTTATATAAACCTTATCAAATCTCAGAAAATAACAAAGTGCTACAAGAAATAGTTTGTCTCAGCTTGGCCTAAGAAATTCAAAGTCTAGTTTTAAAAATTTCTCCGGTTGTTAAGTGGAGCAGCCTGGGAAAGACAGAAGCTGTCCTCACACTGGAGTCCCCTTCTTTCTCTGGGTCCCCTCCCCCTGGGCTTTGCTCTGGGTCTTCCTATTTACTACAGCTGAGAAGGCACTGCTGTCCCAAGGGCACCTCTTCCATCTCATAGCGTCTACCTTTCCTTTAGTGCACTGAGCACAATTACAATTTATTCTGGAACAGAAGATTTAACTTGGGCATCCCTGGTTTGCAAGCGTGTTAACTCCAAGACAGCTGGAATTACACAAACCCACCAGCACTTAGCCCAGAGCCTTACAAACAGCAGACACTTGGGTGGGAGGTGTATCGAGTGGGTGGTGGGCACACTCAGCACAAATGTGGGGTGTTGGCTTACTCACACCCTAGCCCGGCCACCACTACAGCACACGTGGGACACAGCAGTTGCTTTAAAAGTGCTTCCTGCTTTACCAAGTATTCTTCAATATTGCTACTGATTCATCTCACTTTACCTTCCTCTCAAATTATAGATTCACCCTGAATGCTTAAAGAGCTGCTTAAATTTAATGTTTTCAAATTTTCCTGATCATAATTCCCAATGCTCTTTGCCTATCTCATCTTACTTACGCCAGTGACCACCATTTGTACTGTTTCTTAGGTGGCTAAGTACTTTTTGATTCATCTTTTCTTAGCATCCCATATCCAAAGCAAGCTTTGAATAACTCCTCAAAGTTGTACATCCTAACTATGTTATCATTTTTGACTAAGCCTCCACCTTCCCATGGCTGGCCTCTTAGCTAGTCTCTCCATGTCAACCTCTGGCTGCCCAACCGCATCCTTTCTTGTTCACACAAGACAAAACATCCTCTTCATATTCCTGCCTTTGGGAAGGTTATGTCTGTCTGACCCATTTGCATACAGACCCAGTAGCAAGCATGCTGAGCAGATGAATGGCAGATAAACAATAACTACTGGCTGAACAAACGTTTTAAAATGTAGCTTGCTAGGCTCCATCCCTGGGAATTCTGACCCTGCATGTCTTAGTCATCTATAGGTGACTGATGATGAATCCACCAGGCAACTCAGATCTCTCTTCTTGGAGGTCCTTTATAGTTGTCCTGTTTGCTTTCCTGTGGAATCTCTGCCTCCTTGGTATAGACAAGGACCCCTGTACTGTCCTTGAGACTCGGAAGAAATGAGAGGCAAAACTTCTGGGAAACACTAGGAAAGCCAACTTGAAATGGTTAATCATCAGTAAAAATATCAGAAATCATCAGTTTATCAGAACTATTGGTATATATTATTAATTTGGTGGAGGGGTGGGTTAAACACATAAAACTCTTAATTTTTTTACCTTAAACCACTAATGACACTTGTTAACAGCCAGGACAATTAACAAATGCCAACAGTGGAGTTGAAATGGAATTCCCAGTCTCATAAACGTTCAAAATAGTGTTGAACCTCAAGACTAAACGCTTTACCCATCAGCACTGTTGTACAGTGCCTCGTCGAGTCATATTGATTACGTACAAAAGGAATTAGGATTCTATGTATGTATGTGTTATTTAAAAAATTCAGGAATATCATTGCACCATATAAAGTTAACAAGGAAATTCAGAGTAACATTAAATGGTCTAGTTGTTTATCAAGTTATTAGGTTTAAATTCAACTATAAGAAACAATTTAAACTGAGATTCATTACACAGAAAATATATTACATGTTTGGCTAAGCTTCTGTTACTCCAAATATGCCTTCAAAAAAGGGCAACTGATGCAGACCTGGATGATTGACTTGTGCCATAATAATTATACTTTTATCTGTTTCTACGCACCCCTCCCCCACAAAAAAAACCAAGATGCCAACAAAAACTGAAGCATTTCCTTCAGCTCTTAATGTACTAAACCTGTGCATTCCAATTGCTCCTTTCTCCCTGGTTCAAGACCTCGTACATACTGGCACTCTCAACATTGCACACCGACTGCCACGCCTCCCCACCCCACCTCTTTTTGACTTTTTGAGACAAGATGTTACTATATTGCCCAAGTTGGCCCTGAACAGATTGCATAGTTCAGGCAGACCTTGAACTTGCAAGCTTCATGGAACAGTTTTCCAAGCTGCTGTATAAAAGGACTGTTTTTTACTTAGCTCCTTTACAGTCAGGCATAATCTTCAGAAGCAAAGAGATATTACATTAGTTGATTGGAGAAGTCAAATGAATAAATTTCATAGTTAAATTTCTACAAATACAGCCTCATCACTATGGAGCCTAAGAAAAAGAGTAATCCTTTCTAACCTCCTCCACTCCTGCTTCCTCCAAAAGACTCCCTTACCTGAGGGGCTTGTTCTCTGGGCCCATATCTACAAAGCCCATCTCCTGCAGTTTGCAGCGCCTGTACAGCTCATAGTGCCTCATATGAGTCTGTTCCCGCAGATCCTCCATGTTTGTGCAAATAAGCATTTCCCGCAGCTTTACAAAGTCACAGTGATTTTCATTTTCCACTAGCCAGAGAAAATAAGAAAAGCACAATGCTACCTTTAATTCCTGGCACATAATCAGTGCTTGTCAAATGAAAAGTAAAGAAAAGCACAGTGAAATAACAAACAGCAAGACGTCACTTCTGATCAATGGCTACTATTATTATATACACATAACCAGGGAAGAAATGCTTACACTATACACTCTGAATTACAGGTAATACTAGCGAACAGACTGAGAAATCTGCCTCAAATATGGATAAAGAGGAAATAGCAAAGAAATATTTTTCATTGCCATATGCTTGAATTATTTTACTCCTACTGTTAATTTACCAACTATAACCGTGGGTCGTTTTACATAGTACTTAAGTAAGCTTGTTTCTCTCTCAAGTAGCAAATTCTATTCAGATCTACATTGATCAAATCTTTTTCTATATCATTACATTTGTGAATCTGTATTAAATAGTAGTCAAAATTAGTGAATACAATGGTATGGTCATTCTGTGTCATTCTATGGTCATTTATGATTACCAGAGGACTACAAATAAATATATTACAGTGACCAAGCATTTTAAATGAAATTTTAAAAATTTATTTTTGTTTGTATGTCTGTCTGTCTGTCTGTCTGTATGTATGTATGTATGTATATAGCTGAGTCAAGCTTTACTGTGTTGCACAGATTGGCATCAAGCTTAAAATCTTCTGGTTTGGGGCTAGAGAGATGGCTCAGCAGTTAAGAGCTCTGACTGCTTTTCCAAAGGTCATGAGTTCAAATCCCAGCAACCACATGATGGCTCACAGCCATCCGTAATGAAGGGGTATCTGATGATAGCTACAGTGTACTTACATATAATAAGTAAAATGAATCTTAAAAAAAAAAAATAAAACAAAACTTCTGGTTTTAGCTCCCCAAGGAATAGGACTAGAGGTATACCATACCCAGTTTATTTTACATTTTAACTAAAAGTTTTCTCAATATTTTACATTCATTTAAAAATATTATCAGCTGGGCATAGTGGTATATATGCATATAATGCCAGTACTCAGAGGTAGAGTTCACAATTTCCAGGCCAGCTAGGTTATAAAAGCAAGCCCACTGCATGTTTAACTGTTTATTCCCTGTTCAGGACCTCATACATGCTCTAAACACGTGTCACCACCCCACTCCACCTTTTATTTTTTAACTTTTTGAGACAGGATGTTACTATATCGTCCAAGTTGTTCTTGATGTTTGTCATGTTTAACCACTACTTTATAGATTCAAATTCTAATCAAGGACTATGGATAGAGTTGCACAGAGCATGTTCTAGCATGCTCAAGCACACTGGCTGGACACCTTCTGATCTAAGTCCATGTATACGCATTTCACCTTCTGAAAGTAATCAGTAGAGGAGACATGGTATGATACAGGGGGATGGGAAGCTCTGTCCACAGACTTTGGACAAAGCACTAGACAGCCAATTCCTTTGTTTACTAACTACAATCTAAATAACTGTTACCTCAAACTATTAGTCTAATTCAATTTTGAGATGACCAGGAAATATATTTATTTTCTGTCATAATTTATCTTACTTACCTTGTACGATACCCCAAGGATACTGACGACCCTTCACCATCTTATTTCCAACTTTTATCTCATCCATACTTCCAACAACAGCAAATGGCAAATGGCCCTGGAAAGGAACCAAACATCAATCTCATCTTTTTATACCACAATATAGGTGACTATAATATCAGTGATGAAAATAATAGAGAATAATTGAAGAGCAATTCTACTAAACTTGGGATATATCCTAAGTACTCTGTAAGAGTCACTTTTAGACATTACAAAGAAAAGAATCTACTGGGTATCTTTCACATACAAGGCACAATGTTATTTGGAATTAAAAGAAGAAAGAAAAGGAGAAACAGAAGAAGAATTTTGATACATGTGACATTGTCATGAACATTTTCCTCTAAAAAAACAAAGATGTTTTAGAAACTATACATACCATATAGTATATAAAATAATACAGTATCTGCTTTTAGTATATGACATATAAAATGATGCACATGTAGTAAATGCTATAGGAGTTGAGAGGAACAAGAGATTACTGAGAACCCCCGTTCTGGGAGGCACAGCCCAAGCTGGGCTAGGATCTGGGAGTTATACCCAACAGAGTAGGAAGAGCTAGCCTAGGGAGAGACTCAGTAGCATGCAGCAGCTCAGCTGAGGACTAGGAGTGCATAAATCTGTCTAAGGTTGACACCTGCAGCAGGAGAAGATTAATGTAAAAACAGATAATGTTTAATAGTTAACAACTGAATGAAGGCTTCTTAACTGTCTTCTGATAAATTACTAATGAGCATGTGAATAAAATTAGATATAAAGGCAATTTAAAGGTAGGTAATCAAGATCACTTCATTTACATTATCAGGATTTAAGAGATTTAGTCTAGGGTTTCACATTTTAATGGCTGTGATGGCTAATCTTCACTGTCAACACGGCTACATTTAGAATAAGCACAGATTTAGAACCACCCAAGTGTCTCTCAGAAAGGTTAAACTGAGAGAGGATCCATCCTGAGCATGGGCAGCACCATCCATGGGCTGGGAACCCATACATACAGGATGGACCACACTGAGCATCCACATTCATCTGTTTCCTGACAGCAGACGCGCTGTGACCAGCTTAGCTGCTATACACTCCTGCAGCCAGGATTCACACCACGCTGGGCTGTAGCCTCAAATCATGGCTAAAATAAATTTCAGTTGCTTTTATCAGAACTTTTGACATAGGAACATATGTAGTACAGTGGCATGTGATAAATCAGAAAAGGAAGGAGAACATTATGGGATGCTGTTGCTAGGCACTAGGTACCATAACTAAAGGTGCATCACTTAATCCTCACCTAAGTCAGCCCTTATGCAGATGACTAGCCAGTTCTGCAGACAAGGCGAGAGTCTCCAGGAGTAACTGTCATAAAAAGCACGAGCCACAAACCCACAACCCTTCAAAGTACATCAAAGATTTAAAAAACGGGAAACTTTGAGAAAAATGAAGACCTTAGTCATCTTAGATACACTAAATCACTCAAGTATTTCATCTGTACAGTGACACTATAAGGAGAGTCAACATCAGCTTCAAGAGTTCGTATTCCAAGGGAGGCTGCACGGTCCTTTCATGTTTGCAAGGGGACAGGAAGGAACCTTCTCTAAGGCAGTGTGACTCCGCTGAAGGCAAACCCCAGCGTACAAATGACTGACTGAATCCAGGGAGAACAAGAGGAAGCAAAGCTAAGATTAAAGTCCTCAGGATCTATTTGTCAACAACAACAAAAGTTTATTCTACTGGAATTTTTGACATTTCATCCTATTTGAAGTCTTTCTGGAAAACACAAGTGAAAATATATCTCACGGTCTCTCTCTATTTGTGGGTGGTACATTCCAAAAATCCAGTAGATGCCTAAAAGCTGTGTGCAGCCCCATACATAGAATGATTTTCCCATTCAGCACACCGGCAAATGTTCATAAACTAGGTACCATAAGAGATCAATAACTAATCATTAAATGGTGCAAAAAACCACTAAAAACACATGACTGTGCCTCTTTCAAAGTACTACTGTTCTAGAATCACCATTCTTTTGATGCTGTCAGTTGGTACAAAGCCTATGATGAGATCTTATCTTGTTATTCATGTTGGCACAGGACTGAAAACTAGTAAGTTGTTTATTTCTGCAATCTCCCACTTTCTATGTTCACAATAATAACTAAAGGCTCAGGAGCAAAGCATGAGATAAGCAGAACTACTGTTGCAACAATGTTGATCAAAACTCAACTCAGCCTTATTTTACAAGCAGGCAGAATTATAGTCAAGGGGAGCTCACGTTCATTGCCCCATTGATCTTGGAGGTCGTGTCGTCATCTGTTGGAAACTGATATATCTGAACACCATTGATGACCAGTTCACTCATAAGCTTCATCTTAAACTTCTGTAATTCACTCTTAGAAATTGTATCTGCCTTGGCAATAAGTGGTATAATGTTCACCTATTAAGAAAGAAAATCCACAATATCATCATGGAAGATTTGTGGGGTTTTGTTTTTATCCTATAGTAATAGTTTTTCCACATTAAAGAAAATCTCTAACAATAAATTTCTCTGATCAGGAATTGGCAAATTACGATCTAGGTTGCTGCCTGGTTTTTATAAATGAAGGTAAACTGGAATACCACCACATCTATTCATTTATTCTGATTTCGTGTTACAAGAGATGAAAGGAGTCACTAAAAGGAACATAGGTGGCTGACATACTTTACTACCTAACCCCCAAAAATTTGGTTCTCTATAACCAAAATAATTGTTAGTTGTCATTTAATACATGCATATACATAATTCTCACATACTCATTCTATGGATACTAGTTATAATAATTTTTAAAAGGATCGCTTGTAAAACTAAATTTTCATTTGCATTTAGGTTTAGAATCTCATTATCTTCTCTTGCCCTCAAATTTTTCAACTCCACACAAGGTATATAGAACATAATAAACTATAAGCAAAAATCACCTGCTTAATTCACTAAGAACTTAGATTTCTCAAGAAAACTAAGAGAGGGTGGGGTGACAGGCATTGGGAGGGGGGAGGCAAAAGGGGTTTGTTCTTGTTTTTGTTTGTTTGTTTGTTTGTTTTGGAGGGGAAAATGGGAAAGGGAAAATGTACATGTAAATAAAGAAAATACCTAATTTAAAAAAAAAAAAAGAAAACTAAGAGAACAGGTGACATTGCTCTTCTCGCCTCTTCTTTTGCCCTTTGTTCGCCTCTGTCAGGTCTAGTCCTCAGAGAAGCTGTCTACTGGAATA
>JADRCD010095948.1:0-12331 GCA_019843815.1 Montemys delectorum | reverse complement strand
TCAGGAGTGTAGGGGCATCTACTTGAGTGTGAGAAAAATTACCAGTAGCTCTATCCTCAAAAATGAGTGAGTCTTTCACTCAGATAACTATTCAAGGTCACTATCTCCTCAGTGAAGTGAAGGGTGAGGCCTACCTGGAAATAATCCGCGTTGTGTACACCAAAAGTTTGTCTGGCTTGATCTTGTGTAAGTCTTGTGTAGCAAACCACATCTGTTGTAAGATCATTGACTGTGATGGCCCTGTTAGGTCTTAAGGGCAGCATTTCATGAAATTGTTCTTCCTCTTCAGGCTCTTGCATTCTTTCTACCTCCTCCTTTGTGATCCTCTTCGAGCCTTGATATGTTTGTGGGGGGGCATGTTAAGAGATACCCCCTGAAGGCTGTAGTTTTTAAGTTTGCACTACTATGCCTGATTTTATTTGGCACTGGGGATTAAGCCCAGGGCTCTGTGCAAGCACTTTACCTATGGAGAACCATCCCCTACTTATAATAATGGTATTTCACCAAACGATTTAACTCAACTCCAAATCAATAATTCTAAAATTTCAAGTCTACTACAAAGCCAACCTTTCCTTTTCTGTTTCTCAATCCTGTCCCCTAGTGCCATAATTGTCACTGAGGCTTCACTGTTATCGCTGTCCAGTGTTGATGAGTAACACATATTATCCATGACTCTCTAGACTTTGTTTCACCTTTCTTTAGTGTCTGAAAACTATACAGATTTATATAAGTTTGGAAGAAAAATAAAGAGAAAACTAGAAATATAGTTTTCTCCTTTTTTGTGTCTGAAAGAAGACTGAACAGACACAATGATGACACTAGTTGCTGTGTGAACTATTCTTGGGTCGATCTGAAAAAAGCACATCTATTCATCACAGATGTGGCACCTTCCGCATACCAACGAAATGATTATATGCAAGTATAGATCAGTTAATTCATGTGTTCAACTGGTGTTACTAACAAGAGAATGGATTCAGATCATAACAACTTATGAGTGATCAGATACCCCACTAAATGAAAAGGTCTTCCACAACAACCAGTATCTACTTCTATATCCTTGAGGAGTGGTGAGTCTCCATAAGTCTCCCCAGTTGCACAATGGACTTTAGAGGGTCTAATACTGTGCACATCTGCAGGTCTTGCTTGCAGCTGAGAAGTGATCAATGACATTGTCATGCTCAGAGGTTAGCATTCCTCCACAACAAGTCAGATACTTTATGCTTTATAACATCCCAGTAGCTTCCCACTCATTTATAAAAATTATGTTTCAATTGAAGAGATGGGAACAGTATGGTATTTTGAATGTACTTGGATATTAATACCATTTTAAAAAATATTTTCAGTTCATTGGATAGAACATCACATTCTGTCCAGATTTAGGGGCAGCATCAATTCAGTGAAGAGCTCTAAAAATACCCATTCAACCTTTTGACCATCAGATTTTCCATCGTGCAAATAATTCAGATTTTATTTACACAGAGTCACATCATGCTCACAAAATTATACCAAATATTATCTTGTCCTCCTAGGTTTCATAGGATATTACTAAGGATAAAGATGAGGCTTATTATAAAATGGAAAGATGACAAGCCTTGGAAGCAGATGGTAAGGATGCTTAAATTTCCTTTGTGAATTAACAATGGTCACATCATAGAAGTGTATTTAAAATAAAGTGAAAATTATTTAAAATAAAGTGTCCAGATCTAACTAAATAGGACTAGTTTCATAGTACGTATAAAGTACTCAATAATACACTGTGTATTGTGATGGTAATAATATAATGATTGGCAGAATATTTCACACATGTTCATAATATTAAGGACTTGATATGCATTATATAATTTGATATGCTCAACTTTGTTTTGTATATGAATTTTCCTAATTCTAGATTTGAACACAGGAACTGGGGACTAGATTGCCATCCTTGAAGTTGGATTCTTTCTAAATGACTGCTATAAATATGCAGTGTTAGGAACATGTTTTTCTCTCTGTTTTTCCTTGACTTTTATCTTAGAGCTTCTATTACTATGAAGAGACACCATGACCCGGGAAAATTTTACAAAGGAGAAAAAAAATAATTCAGACTGGCTTACAGGATTTAGAAGTTTAGTCCATTTTCGTCATGGTGGGAAGCATGGTGGTATGCCAGCAGACATGGTGCTGGAGAGGGAGTGAAGCTTTCTACACCTGGATCAGCAGGCAGCAGGGAGAGAAAGAGAGAGTGAGCAACAGGGTGGGCCTTCTTGAGCTTCTGAAATCTCAAAGTCAACCTCCAATGGCACATTACCTTCAACAAGGGCACAACTCCTAATAGTTCCACCCCCTACATGTCCTTGGTGGTCATTTTCATTCAAACCACGACAACTATTAACCCCCAAATTTGTGACTCATCTCCTGGATTAAGAAGGCTTACCCATGTTACTTTACTCACTCATTTCTATATGTTTTGAGCAATGACTACATTTCTAGACCTGCCATGGCATACCATATTCATTACCCATTTTCCACTGACACACATTAAATACTGATCAAGAACAGTTTACTTTATAATTGATGTTCTTCACCTTTGTGTCTCCCAATCACAACCTCCATTGTAGGTATTTGTTGACAAAGATTCTTAACACAGTAGTTCTCGACTTGTGGTAATGCTCTATTTCCAAAAATATTGAATTAAGATTCATAACAGTACCAAAAATTACAGTTATGAAGAAGCACTGAAAATAATCTTATGGTTGGGGGTCACTACATATTAGAAACTACATTAAAGGTTCACAGCACTGGGAATGTTGGGAACTACTATTGTAACAGCATCAATTTCTGTCAGCAGATGATATTCCAGAATAATATTCATAGTTGATGACAAACTCATGAACAATATAAAAAACCCATGGCATTGGAACCTAGATATTTCCTTCTGAAAAGTATATTATAACACAAGTTCATGGATTATGCATTTGATGATGTCCTTGAATTCCTTTGGGAACTGTGCTTCATCTTTTTAAATCGAGTGGTTCTAGTAAGGCTTACCATGAAGGTCTATCTATCTTACATGTTACAAGTATATATATATACCCAGTTTCTTCTAAAACTGGAGCTTCATTTTTCTAACTACACCGATAGTTCGGGAATTAGCCTTTGCCAATTCTTAGCAAGAACACAATCCTTCTTTTAGAATATGAATATTTATGCCAGAAAATAAAACAATAACAAAGGTGGATATCATAACTCATCATGACATCATTCAGATCTATCTTGAACTACTACTTACAAGAATCATTTTCCAATTTATCTCCAAGAAATCTTGATTTAGGTTTTGACCAATTTCAAACATGCTTGTCATACCTATCACCATTTAACTGGATACTTTCAATGTGATTTCCTGGATTTCTACTTGCTTCAATCAGATTTAGTGTTCCAGCAACTTTTCTTCCTTTTTTTATAAGCAAGACCATACATATGTCTGTCTTGTTATGGTCTTCTACCAATGGGTATTAATTTAGACTCCAAGTGTAAGTGCGATAGACATTTTGGAAGCTGGTGAGATATCTTCAATACCAGGATAGTAAGGAGCAAAACCAGGTGAAGTTTATAATAAATCTTCAAAACTTTCTAATAGGAGACATATTACAATAATAAGAACATCCAGAGATGAATGAGATGATAACTTGACAATATGGCATTTTTAAAAATAGATTTTAAAGTCTCTCTATCTAGTATAGTCATGACAAGTCAACTCTGTATTCATGAGTAATTATGTATAGTTAGTTACCCACTGTTTTAGTATTTTTTTTCATGTTGCTGTGTTAAATATTTTGATAAAAACAACTTAGGGGAGACAAGAATTTGTTGAGCTCACAATTCCAGGTTTCAGTAAATCATGGCAGGGGATTCATAATGACAGGAGCTTGAAGGGACTGATCACATTACATCCATTATCAGGAACAAGAAACAAATGAATTGAATGCATGCTAGTGCTCAACACATTCTTACCATTACATATAATCTGGGATCCTTCCCACAGTTAAGACAGATGTACTTACATCAAGTAACACAGCCAAGACAACCTTTCACAGACATTCTCAGAGTCTAATGTTAATTTAGATCACCCTTCATAGGTGTGCCCATGGGACTGACTCCTAGTTTTTGAGATCACAATTAATACTAAGGATCACAACCATAGTAAGTCAAATAAATAAATAAATAAATAAATAAATAAATAAATAAATAATACCTCCTCAGTTTTTAGTGGAATGCATGCTTGTGATCCTTGATGCACATTCTTTTGTTTTGTTTTGTCTAGCATCTAGATGGTTTAGTTATTAGCTAGCTCTTAGTGAACTACATGATTTCTTTATGTCCAGCTTTCTATAATTCTCATTTGCTATTTACATGGCCCTCCATAAGACTTAAGTGATGAAGACTGGCATCCTAATGCACAAGAACTTAAAGGTGGGATAAATGGGAATGTGATTGAATAGTCTAACTACATTGATGGTGAGTTGAAAATTTGATAATGTCATTTGGAGGTTAAAGAATGGAGTTGTGCCTAATCAAAACATGCAATTCTCTGAGGGCTGGACCTAAAAAGATATTCCTTGTCCTGTGTTTCTTCTTATGTTACTCTATTTATCTAGGTCACTATCAGTTGAGAAAATATTCTTCTCCATCTTTGTACCTCAATGTTATGATTTACTATGACTAAGAAGCAATATAGTGGCCAGGCAGTGGTGGCACACACCTTTAATCTCAGCACTTGGGAGGTAGAGGCAAGTGGATTTCTGAGTTGGAGGGCAGCATGGTCTAAAGAGTGAGTTCCAGGACAGCCAGGGCTACACAGAGAAACCTTGTTTCAAAAAAACAAATATATATATTTAGTTTGCCAGAGACCTCAGAAACCATGAGCCAAAATAAATCCTTTCTCCTTTAAACTAGTTTGTCTCAAGTATTGAGACTGAAAAAGAAGTTGCTAGCTTATCATTCCAACACAAGAAAGGATTGCAAAAGAATGAATATTTCAATATTTTAGTTCACTCTAATTATCCTAGTTATCTCTGCTCAATTAGATTTAAAAAAAATCAACGTGGTCATACCCATTTATCAATAGTTTGTCAAGAAATAAGTGAAACCATAGAGTTTTAACATTTATCCTTAGGCTTTCTTGCTATCTATAGGCAACAAGTTACCTAGTGATCAGCTGTTGCGTCTAATTATTAATAACTGTTCACTATGTCATAGCTAAGCTACATGCCTTCATATTGCTTTCTGAAAGTGCATCTAGATGACTAGCTGTTCTCTGCAGTACATGAGCAGAAGTAATGTATGTTTTTTTGGTTGAAGGAGATAAAATGTGTGTGGTTCCTCTCTATAATGATCTTAGACTCCATGTGTTGAAGATAGTGACATTCTAGTGTAGAAGGAATCTGGAATCCCAAATGACTGGTTTGAATATAAGATCCACTGGTTAACTCTTAGCTACACCGGACAATGGTTTGAATGAATAAAATAAAGTCTACTGTCTGAAGACACTGAAATCTTGACATTTGTTATAACTTTTAAAGTATCTTGACAAAACACCTTATCATGGAACTTAATATACTTTATTATTCACTATATATTTTATTTCTGTTTTCTACATTTGTCTGTGAGTCCTTTGAGTGTGAGTTCAGGGTAAAATTTATTCCTTATTGTATCCTTAATGTTTAGAACAGTAATCACATGTCAATTACAATATTGGATGGTTTGTTGGAATACTAAATCTGCATCTGCTGGCAGACTCTTGCTGGCTGCTCATAGTTAGATACACACTGTGCTAATTTCTTGCCCACCAAGGTTGCTCATGTGCCTTTCTTTTTACTTTTGATTTTAGGTAATGAAATGAGCTTCATACTGAATTGTTTATTTATTTATTTATTTATTTATTTAATGCCAAAGGTCAGCCATGGCACATACACAAGAGATCCAAAGACCTTTATTTACATTTTACATTGCTTCTAAGTAGCCAAATATTTGTTCTAAAAAAACTGAATTTCTCCTGCAGAGTCCATAGATGTCAGTATAACCTAGAACAAATGTATCGAAAGCTAGCCGCATGTAATATAAAGTTTACATAAGTAGGATATTTTGAAATTCATATAGATGTCTGTGAATGTGCATGCAGTCACATATGTACATATGCATGTTGACGTGTATATATACGTGGGCCATGACATGATAGTTTGAATAGTCATTCTGGATAAAATCCAACCAAATAAATACAATTAACCAAACTAGTATTTGGCAAAATACAACAAAATAAAGCCTGTTTATTCAAGAGAATGTTTACTTTAACAGGCTGAAGAGTCACATATACAAATGAGCTGAGTATTTTAAAAATTGGTGTTTACAATCATAAAGCAAACTAAAATTTCATTGGTCTGTAATGTATTTTTTAACTGAGAAAGGTATTCTCTAAGTTACTATGAAGGAGAAACTTGCATTGTTGCATGGAAACTTTTTTTTTTTTTTTGGTTGGGTCTTAGAGAAATCATCAAAAAGATTTCTGAGAAATTTCTGGAACATTCAAGTTATGGCACTTCCTAAATGGGTTGGTTCAGTTCAAAAGGAAACTGGATCCAACACAAAATAAACCCTGGGGGTTATCTCAGTGAGTATTTGTTGCCAAACAACCCTTTGACTTTTGTTTTTAATTTTTTGACTATTCTTTTGACTGGGAGGAGCCCCGAGTATATACAATATTACAGAGTGCCACAAGACATTGAACCATTCTGCTATAATGTGATGCAGTGGGATACATGTTTACACTGCTGTTCACATATTCCTCTAAACAGATCTAAGGAGAAGGCACAGAGTGACAGGCGGCTATTGTTCTGCTCAGAGACAATGGGATAAGATTGCCGTTTTTTAAAATGAAAGATTTTTGTTATAATTGTACATGTGACACATTCCTTAATCCACTTACATAAAATACATTCCCAATTGCCTCTTAGAGTCAAAAGGGCACAGTTAGGTCCATATTCAGATGTTAATAAGTATTGCATTATGTAGTTGTTTTTCCATTTCAAACCTGGAAAATTAGACCTGAGGAGTGGCAATGGATACAGCTTTTCACATAAAAACATCTCAGTTAGCAGCTGTAGCAGCTGTTTTTCAAGAGAAAGATTTGCTGAATGAATGTTTTCTCCCCATAGAAGCAGCCTTTGTTTGCAACATACAATATTCAGTTACCTTAAAAATATATTTAGATAATTTATCGGAATTTTTTTTTTTTTATAAAAATTTTTTTTTTTGGCTAAAAACTGCTTCAAACCTCTCATGCCTTGCCTTTTAAGACTTCCTACTTGGATTCTGCCATGAATCATCATTTCATCTTTTTCCCCCTCTTTAAATCAAATCAGCAGGAAGGGGATAAGAAAGGAGCCCTGGGTTCTTGCTAATTGGAATTTGTCCACAGAGTACACAGAGACTGGAGAGCAAGGCTGATTTAGATCTTGGGAAGCATTTCTCACAGATACTGCAGAATATTGCAGCTTTGCAATGTCTCACAGCTATTCTTCAGTAGCAGACTATTCAACATTTTTGGGAAGAGCTTACTGTTGACAAATAGAAGAAGAGGTGGAAGACAATTACACCCAGACTTGCTCCAGGGCATGGTTTTTTTTTGTTTTGTTTTGTTTTTTTTTTTTGTTTTTTTTTTTTTTGGTTGTTGTTTCAGACTCCATCTTCTGTTAAGCTCAAACTACTTGATGCAAATAACACAACTGTCTCAGCTGCACACAGGTGTCGTGAAGTCTCCCTACCTGGGTCGATTTGAGTTTTCCAAATTGATCAGAACCTTGTGACAGAATTGAAGCAAGTTACTCTGTGTTTTGTGGTCTTATGTCACATTGCACATCGATTATGCCACGGATCATATCGACAACGTGCGCTCATTGTTGAGCATGACCTCTCACACCCCCATCATCCCAAGTTTCCCGTGCTTCTGCTTCTTCTCATACTTTGAACTATAAAGACCAATCAGTGTAAAGATCAGGGTGACAGGGGCTGAACTGTGAGTTCTTTAGATATTCTCCATTCCCTTTTATTTTGTTTAATGCAAAAAGCAACTGATTTTTATGCATATCAACTGACAGTACAGCCTTGGGTAAACCGGTTAACATTGCTATGCCTGAAATTCTGCATCTGACAATTGCTTCTGTTAATGAACATCTGTCCTACAGGATTGGTGTGATTGTCAAATGAGATAATGGATGTATTAAAAACTCTATGAACTGTTAAGTGCTCCACAATCACAGTGTGTTAATAACCATAATAATCTGTTTAAAATGGATATGGCTTTTGTTTCTATGACTGCCTTTTTGCTTTAGAAGCTAGACATTTGCCCTTTAAAAGGTCAGAGATTCCTAATCAGCCAATCTGTCTGTTCTGTGTTTATGAGATTATTCCAAGGGAAATTGCCATGCAAATTGTACAAATTGAAACATTTGGTTCAAACTAGAATTAAGCTGAAAGGTATTCTCTGAGGCATTTGACGTGTGTTAAAAGTTCCCTTATCATGAGACAGGAAAACACTGTCAGAGCTATCCACATGCAGGTTAAGCTTCATAGTATTGCAGAAATAGAAAAGCTTGACAGAAAAACCACAGTTTGATCCATCCTAATGAGTAGTGGAAGATCTGTTGAGTCTAAGACCAGTCTAAGCAACATAAGGGGACTTCCATCACAGATAACTCAAACTAAGCAAAACAACAAAAGAAATGTTTTTAAATCAGTGGACAAGGGAACAAAAACATATAAATCTTGGCAGTTTCCCAAAGCTCAGTGTACAATATATTGTTAGGTCTCTGAAAACCCTGCTTGGGGAAACTGATTGTATTGGTTATCTAAAGGCAACGTTTCTTAAGTGGGGGAGAGTTTACTACCTTCGGCTGTATGTGGCTTGGCTGCAAAACGAATGAATGATCTCTCACTTGGGATTTTGTTCCAGAAAGTTATGAATCTTACTGTTTGCATTCTTTGTCGTAATAACACATCCTAAATATTTGCAGGTTATTTTAAACAATAGTAAGACAAACTTATGTACAATTATATGTATAAAGAAAAGGGAGGAAGAAAGGAAGGAAGGAAGGGATGAAGGGAGGGAGGAAGGGAGGAAGGGAGAGAAGGAGGGAAGGAAGTGAGGAGAGAGGGAGGATGGGAGAGGGAGAAAGGAAGGAAAGAATGGTACTTCAGACTAAAGAGAAGTAAAGATTTCAACTCCTTTGTGAAAGCAGAATGGGAAACTAGAAAGCCTGTGTGCAAAAGAGCCCAAGTGAGGTCCTGTGGAATGCATGCAGGTTGGAGCCCTTTAGAGAGGCCTCAGTGTCTTCAGCAAAAGAGACGTTTTATGACTGCAGTGACCTTGAAAGACAAGATTGCACCCCAGCTCCACACCTGTTACAGTGGCAGTCTTTAGAAGTTTGCTTCCATCAGGCATCTGGCCAGCTTGAAAGAATTTTAATCAGAAAGAGGTTTATGAGGTAACAGTGCCTGGACTCTGTCCTCTCTGAAGCCCTTTTCATACTGAGCACAAGGTTGTTCAGTCAATCGGTTGCTTATCAGGCCTATCTTAATTAGGCCTGGGAAATCAGTATGCAAAGCAAATTGTCCTTAAGCAGTTAGTATACTGCCTTAGAAAGTGTGCACTCTGTTCATTTTTCTGAAAGGAGATTTTCTTCATCTTGAGAGTCACAGCTGGAGTAGAACTAAAACCTCACACCAGCCAGAAAGCTTCCTGCTGGGTACATTTTCCTGGCTTTCAGCATAATTATGCAAATCCATCTTTGACATTAGAGAAAGGCCAATGACAATGTCAAGCAAATGTTATCCAATTTTCACTTAGTCCTATTTTAGATATTCATAGAGCTGATTTTCAAGCACCAGAGTATATGAGAAATCGTTTAAGTGTCTGAGGGAACTGCCGTTTACTTCCTGCTACTGGAGTAGCTGTTTAATTAGCAGGAGAAAACCATCCACATGGAGGCCTCTCTACCTTGAAAGCCTTTATTAATGGCATGCTGCCTTTAGATTCCTTGGCATTAGTATAGCACCCATAGGCTGTTTCCATGACACTGACTACTGTCTTCACTGCTTTTCTGGATTTAAGCTGTGTCTAAACATAAAACTCTGTTTTGTTTGTTTAGAAGCATTCTATCCAACACACGCGCACACACACACACACACACACACACACACACACACACACACACAGTGCTCTGGGAAACCATAAACATTTGAAGACCTTTTGGGCAAAATAAAGTAGGTAAAGAAATCTATCTACTTTCTTGATTACAGAGGCAATGGAAACTGATTTGTAGACATTAGGGACAAGAAACAACCATACTGTTATCTAAAATGGCCTGGACATATTGCCTGTAAGTCACTTGAGGCCTGTTGCAAAGGACTTGTATTAATTCTGTAAGCAGATCACTGGCAGAGTAATGAAATCCTAGACTTTGTGACATTGGATTCACTTTTCTTACAGTACATATTATCATTCACAGAAGACATTGGAGGATTAGAGACAGTCTTCCACAGAGGCAGTATGGACAATGTTGTGGCATAGAAACTGAGACATTTGTAAAATCTTTTGGGGAGGATCAGGAACAAAAGTTTTGATATTCCAAAGTCAGTAAACTTAGGTGTTTGTTCAGAAACGACAGTGACTATGAAGACCAAATGACACAGAAAAGGATGGGTTTCAGCAGTCTGACTACTGGAGAAAATTCCCACATTCCAGAAAAGATGAGTTGACTTTGAGGGACTTTGACTATATCACTGACATAGATTTT
Source organism: Montemys delectorum (assembly GCA_019843815.1). Taxonomy (NCBI): domain Eukaryota; kingdom Metazoa; phylum Chordata; class Mammalia; order Rodentia; family Muridae; genus Montemys; species Montemys delectorum. The sequence continues at coordinate 1,505 of JADRCD010095948.1, read as the reverse complement.
TCTGGTTGTGCAAGCCCAGCTCCATAACAGCTTGGGTAGCCATAGAATTCAGGAAATCTGGAAAACATGCACAGTTCATTAAGAAATTTATTTTTTGAGGCTCAATGATAGAGTGTTTACCTGGTATGCACAATGTCCTGGATTCCATATACAGGACTGACAAGAAGAATAAAAATATGTTTGGTGTTTTTAGGCCTCATCATAGAGTAACTTAGGAAATAAGCAATGTTGTAAAGGTATTGGATAAAGATCAAAGAAGGCAAGCAAGCCAGGAAGAATGAAAGGTGAAACGAAGTCAATATGAAAGAATAGGACAGAAAAGTGGACAATGTGAAGACAAGGGTTTTCTAAAAGCAGAGGCATGGATCCTATTTTTATTTCTGCGATAGAGGTGCAGAAAAATGGAGCATCCATTTGAGATAGAAGCAGAATGGATAGAATCTAATTGATAGGAAAATGGGTCCTAACAATAGGACAAACTGTAAAATTGGAGTTGATACACAGAGTAATTTCAAGAAAAGCAACTCTAGGTTTCAGAAACAACAACAATAAAGAAAAGTTGAAAGGTAAAATCTGGTATAAGAATCAATAATGTAGAAATAGCATGCTTATGTTATAACAAAGTTGTAGAGTCCTGAGATAGTAGTTGTTAAAATACTGGTTGTTTGATTCTCTATAATAAATATATATATGTACATATATATATATTATAATTATATATATATATATATATATATGTTAGTTTTATAAGGCTGGTCTTTTGCCATAATTAGATCATGGTCTTTATTGGTACTTTTTTTTGAGGCATATATATATATATATATATATATGTGTATGTATGTATATTCTTTTTTTAACCTTTATTGCATTATGATGAGAAAAGTTTCATGATTTCAATTTGTCTGAATTTGTTAACATTTAAAAACATATTTTAAGTAAATAGAATTAAATCACATTCTTGTTTCCCTTTTGTACCCCAACTCCTCCCAGAGACCCCCTCTTCAATACCTACAATATCTTTTTTTGTCATATTCCTTAAAATTTATAAAATATTATAACAATAAAAATGAGTATTATAAAAGTCGTTTGATATAAAACAACAATCAATTTAACAGTGTTATGTAGATGCTTGTCTACAGCAATACTGAAAATATATACATTTTTCTCAGTATAAATTTGAAATAACTCCAAACATATTAACTGTATACTTCAAAATCACTATGGCATACTTCACCATCACTACTAGTATCTTCTTAAATGAACATAAATATGTAAAGTCTTTTTGTTTGTTTGTTTTGTATTTAGTAGAGTTTAAAATCTTGGCTCTTTCTGTAGTACAAGCCCAAAATAAGAACAATTTTTAGACACTGGATTTCATTGTAATAAGGCTGTACTTCAATGACCCTCACATCATCGAAGGATTTTACCTCCATCCTAGCTAAGCTTAGAGTTGGCAGTTCTGCTGTACCAAGGAATGAATTGTAGGCACGATTTTTGGATACAGA